>JAJPUD010006136.1:28971-69989 GCA_023553655.1 Myrmecobius fasciatus | reverse complement strand
AAAACCCCCAATCAAATACCAAACTTGAAATCCTAAAAATAAAAGGACAGATTAGTAAAACTGAAAGTAAAAAAACTACTGAATTAATAAATAAAACTAAAAGTTGGTTTTATGAAAAAACCAACAAAATAGATAAACCTCTAGTTAATTTAATTAGAAAAAGGAAAGAGGAAAATCAAATTGTTAGTCTCAAAAATGAAAAGGGAGAACTTTCCACCAATGAAGAGGAAATTAGAGCAATAATCAGGAGTTACTTTGCCCAACTGTATGCCAATAAATTTGATAACCTAAGTGAAATGGAGGAATATCTACAAAAATATAGATTGCCCAGATGAACAGAAGAGGAAATAAATTACTTAAATAGTCCCATTTTAGAAAAAGAAATAGAACAAGTCATTAATCAACTCCCTAAGAAAAAATCCCCAGGACCAGATGGATTTACATGTGAATTCTACCAAACATTTAAAGAACAATTAACTCCAATATTATATAGGCTATTCGAAAAAATAGGGAATGAAGGACTCCTACCAAACTCCTTTTATGATACAGACATGGTACTGATACCTAAACCAGGTAAAACAAAAACAGGGAAAGAAAATTATAGACTAATCTCCCTAATGAATATTGATGCAAAAATCTTAAATAAAATACTAGCAAAGAGATTACAGAAAATCATTCCCAGAATAATACACCATGACCAAGTAGGCTTTATACCAGGAATGCAGGGATGGTTCAATATTAGGAAAACTATTAACATAATTTACTATATTAATAACCAAATTAACAAAAAACATATGACAATCTCAATAGAGGCAGAAAAAGCATTTGATAAAATCCAACATCCATGCCTATTAAAAACATTAGAGAGTATAGGAATTAATGGACTTTTCCTTAAAATAGTCAGTAGCATCTATTTAAAACCATCAGCAGGCATCATATGTAATGGTGATAAACTGGAACCATTCCCAATAAGATCAGGGGTGGAACAAGGTTGCCCACTATCACCATTACTGTTCAATATTGTATTAGAAATGCTAGCCTTGGCAATAAGAGAAGAAAAAAAGATTAAAGGAATTAGAGTAGGTCATGAGGAAACTAAATTATCACTCTTTGAAGATGATATGATGGTCTACTTAGAGAACCCTAGAGAATCAACTAAAAACTATTAGAATTAATCCACAACTTTAGCAAAGTTGCAGGATACAGAATAAATCCACATAAATCATCAGCATTTTCATACATCACCAACAAAATGCAACAGCAAGAGATACAAAGAGAAATTCCATTCAAAATAACTATCGATAGTATAAAATATTTGGGAATATATCTGCCAAGGGAAAGTCAGGATCTATATGAGCAAAACTACAAAACACTCTCCACACAAATAAAGTCAGATCTAAACAATTGGAAAAACGTCAAGTGCTCTTGGATAGGTCGAGCGAATATAATAAAGATGGCAATACTACCTAAATTCATCTATTTATTTAGTGCTATACCAACCAAACTCCCAAGAAATTATTTAACTGACCTAGAAAAAATAACAACAAAATTCATCTGGAAAAACAACAGGTCAAGAATTTCAAGGGAATTAATGAAAAAAACATGCAAATGAGGGTGGCCTAGCTGCACCAGATCTAAAATTATATTATAAAGCAGTGGTCACCAAAACCATTTGGTACTGGATAAGAAATAGAGTAGTGGATCAGTGGAATAGGTTAGGTTCACAGGACAAAATACTCAATGACAATAGTAATCTAGTGTTTGATAAAACCAAAGACCTCGGTTTTTGGGATAAAAACTCACTATTTGACAAAAACTGCTGGGATAATTGGAAACTAGTATGGAAGAAATTAGGCATTGACCCACACCTAACACCATATACCAAGATAAGGTCAAAATGGATTCATGATCTAGGCATAAAGAATGATATTATAAACAAATTAGAACAATGTAGGATGGTTTACCTCTCAGACCTGTGGAGGGGGAAGGAATTTGTGACCAAAGAAGAACTAGAGGTCATCATTAATCACAAAATAGATAAGTTTGACTATATCAAGTTAAAAAGTTTTTGTACAAACAAAATGAATGCAGACAAGATTAGAAGGGTAGCATTAAACTGGGAAAATATTTTTACATCCAAAGTTTCTGATAAAAGCCTCATTTCTAAAATATATAGAGAATTGACTCAAATATATAAGAATTCAAGCCATTCTCCAATTGATAAATGGTCAAAAGATATGAACAGACAATTTTCAGATGAAGAAATTGAAACTATTTCTGGTCACATGAAAAGGTACTCCAAATCACTATTGATCAGAGAAATGCAAATTAAGACAACTCTGAGATACCACTACACACCTGTCAGATTGGCTAAAATGACAGGAAATGATAATGATAACTGTTGGAGGGGATGTGGCAAAACTGGGACACTGATACATTGTTGGTGGAACTGTGAACGGATCCAACCATTCTGGAGAGCAATTTGAAACTATGCTCAAAAAGTTATCAAACTGTGCATACCCTTTGACCTAGCAGTGTTTCTACTGGGCCTATATCCCAAAGAGATTTTAAAGGAGGGAAAGGGACCCACATGTGCAAAAATGTTTGTGGCAGCCCTTTTTGTAGTGGCAAGAAACTGGAAATTGAAAGAAAGCCCATCAATTGGAGAATGGCTGAATAAATTATGGTATATGAATGTTATGGAATATTATTGTTCTGTAAGAAACAATCAATAGGAAGATTTCAGAGAGGCCTGGAGAGACTTGCATGAACCGATGCTGAGTGAAATCAGCAGAACCAGGAGAACATTATACACAGCAACAAGACTATACGATGATCAATTCTGATGCACATGTTTCTCTTCAACAATGATGTGATTCAAACCAGTTCCTATTGTTCAGCGATGAAGATAGTCATGTACATCCAGAGAGAGGCCTGTGGGAACTGAGTACGGACCACAACACAGCATTTTAAAGGTTTCTGTGAATATTGCCATGCATAATGTTTTCCTTCTTAGGTTTTTTTTTTCTTCTTCTCTTTCTAGATCTGATGTTTCTTGTGCAGTAAGATAACTGTATAGATATGTATACATGTATTGGATTTATCATATAATTTATCATATATAGCATGTATTAGATTACCTGTCATCTAGGGGTTGGGAGGTGGGGGGAAGGAGGGGAAAAGCTTGGGAAAAAAAGTTTTTGCAAAGGTCAATGTAGAAAAGTCACTCATATGTTTTGTAAATAAAAAGCTTTTAATTAAAAAATATATATATATATATACCAAGTAATATTAAGATTTAAGAGGAGGAGGTGTTAAGAACTGGGAGATGGTTGTTGTTTGTTCTTCGTTTTCAAAAAAGACAATGACATCAGAAAGGTAACACTATAACTTATAAATGAATTGGAGTTAATTGAGGAATGGCTGTGCAAAGTCATCAGCCTTACTTTCTCCTCCATAGCCATCTGGATGCAGTGGCAAGATACAGATCAGCATGCCTGGAGATGACCCTGGATGGGAGGTTAAGAAAATCTTCAATGAGGTGACATGAGCTGAACTCTGAAGGATTAGGGATTTGCTATATGTATGTAGGGGATACTTTGTGGTCTTTGTGGTATAGCTTCTGAAATACATTGGATGGGGAGAGCTAATGCCATGTGCACCAATTTTACTGTAAGGCAGAGTGTATGGAGGGAAGTCCTAGAAACTAATCTGGATTCTTACAGTGAAGGCATAAAACTGTCAAACAGAAAAGTTTGTTTCTTCCTAGGTACATAGGGGAATCATTGAAGCTTTTTATGTAAGGGAGTAAATTAGATTTGTGTTTTAGGAATTTCAGTCTCACAGATGTGTGGAAGTTGAATTGTAGAGGGAGAACAATTATTAAGAGATTAACTATTTAGGAGATAAGCGAGAGGAGACTGGACCAGGATAGGGCTTTGAGAGTGGAAGGAAGGAGAGGTAAAAGATGTTGTGGACCTCTGAGGTCCCTTCCATCTCTAACTATATTCTCTTAAGCAAAAACTGACTTTACTCATTTACTTCAAAAATCATTTCAGTCATACAATTTGGCAGTGGGAAGGAAAAATATTTTAATTCCCAAAGTAGTCAATTTTATTTATGAACAGATTTAATTTTTAGGAAGTTGTTTATTTTTTTGATTTTGGTTTGTTTTATCATGTTATCAATTTTAAATATACCTCCTTGAAATTTGTATTCTAGCTTCTGTTTCCAGTACATATAATCAGTGTCTTCCCTCTGAGACCACCTTCAATTTATCCTAAATATCTTACTTGTATATGGTTGTTTGAATGTTGTCTCCTTCATTCGACTGTGAGTTGTTTGAGAGAAAAGACTCCCCTCCCTCCCCCCCTCACGCTTTCTTTGTATTCCCAGGATTTAGCACAGTGCCTGGTATTAGAAAATGAGCTCTTTGAGAGATGAGACTTTCCCCCCATTTTCTTTGTATCCCCAGGATTTAGCACAGTGCCTGGTACATAGCAAAGTTAATAATACTAGATGACGGATTGACTAACCAAGCAAGATTTAATCCCTGTTCCACATGACAGCACTGTAATTACTGAATTATGCACGACATTTTGAGATTTCAAGATAGCTAACAACTGGGGAGCTCTTTATACCTTTCAAAACCCTTGCTTATATGTTCTTTCATTAGATTTTCACAATAGCCTTGGAGTTAGTGAGGTTAGCAACAGAAATGCAAAAATTACTCATAGAGTTTACATGAATTGTCCATGGTCACAAACTTTTAAATGCCATAACTTTGAGGGAATCCTCAGGTAGGCTCTTATTGATTCAATGTTCCATTTCACTATATAATGCTGATTCCAATTACCTATTAAACTGTTGTTTCATCATTCTTCATTCCTTTTTCCTCCATTTCAGCCAGGCTAAACACACACACACACAAATTTATTTTCCACATTCCTGACTTTGTTTATATTATTTTGTTGTTCAGTTGTTGTAGTCACTTCCAATTCTTCATGATCTTCATTTGAGGCTTTCTTGGCAATTATTGGAGTGGTTTGCCATTTCTTTCTCCAGTTCATTTTATAGATTAGAAATTGAGGCAAACAGGTTTAAGTGACTTGCCCATATATGGTCAGCTAGTAAATATCTGAAGCCATATTTCAACTCAGGGAGATGATTCTTCTGACTCAAGACCCAATACTCTATGTATTGGGCCACCTTGCTGTCCATATCTTATTCATTCACCAAGTTGCAGTCCATGTCCCATTATTTGCATGAACAATTTGCAGCCAATACTAGGAAATAGTAAAGCCTCTTTTCTTTATCCACTCTTGTCCTCATTATCTTTATCATATAGGTTGCTATTTTATCATGCAGTGTTTGAGTTTATAGATATTTTATTCATATTTTAGAAAATAAATTTTATATTATGCTTTTTTCACATACCTTCTCTCACATATCAAAGTATCTAGCAATGAATTAGTCAGATAGACGACTATGCAAATACATTTTAATTTCTCATCTCTTGATACTATCATTTTATTGTAGTAGCTACTCATGGATCTGTGAATAAGGTCTTGTTTTCACAACTCTGTATAAAAGAGATTCTTTTTTTTGTTACTGAAAAACTGAAAGATATACCCCTTGGTAAGTATGTGATAGATAATAATTGGCATTGACATAGCACTTTAAAGTTTACAAAACAATTTATATTCATAGCATAACTTATTTGATTCTTAAAACAACCCAGTAAAGGATATATACTACTGTTAGGAATATCCACATTTTAAAAATACAGAAATAGAATTGGAGGTAGCAATAATTGTCTATAGTCTTACATCTAGTAATTGGCATAGGCAGATTTTAAACCTGTCATTCCACCTTCAAGTACAGTATTCTACCCAATACACAAGATTGTTTCTTAGATGTTGATATAGCCTAGGTAGTTGGGTTTGAAAACTGATTAAGACCTTCCTAACATTGTATCCCCTATATCAATCAATTCCATCTAGGGTTGGAATAATATTTTAACCTCCTGCCACCATGCAAATTATGCTGTTTTTCCTAAAAGATACCATAATTATCCTTGAGATTTAATTGGTGGAGAAAACTAAAAGCTTGGGTTATTTACATCACAAAAAGGTGGTACAATGGATGATGAGCTTGGAATCTTGGAGGCATGAGTTCAAATATGGCTTTAGATATTTACTAGCTATGTGATCTGGAGAAAGTAACTTAATTCCTGTTTTCTCATTTATAAAAGGGGATAGGATAACAACTATCTCCAAGAGTTGTTGTGAGGTAAAATGAGATAATAACTTAAAAATATTTAGCACAGTGCCTGGTATATAAAACTATTAACTATTATTATTATCATTATCTTTTGGGTGCCTTTGTAAAGAAAAACTAAGAAAGAGCTTTAGACTCAAGAGGATTTTTGCATCCTCAATACATAGTCCTGTTGAACATCCTTTCTTTTTCATGGCTAAGTAAACTTCTTTTTGTTAATTATTGAATGGCTTATAAGTATTTCATTTCATTCCAATAACAAAGCTAAAGTATTAGGAGAAGGACTTGAGCCAAGCCTAGTCCAAGAAATTTCAATTATGCCTATTCAACTATAACAGGAAATAGTATCATGTATTTAAGAAGTTGAAATAAATTGGTGAATACACCTAATATCCACATGACTGTGTATACTTCATTGGAGGGAAAGGGAGGGACATGTTATTTAAGTGTAATATTAAATCCATGTTTATTCCAAGGTCAATGCCAACACAACCTTTCAATTTACTACACGTAATAAAAATAGAAGTTAAAAAATTAGCTAGACAAATTAGCTGACATTGGATTTCCTCCAACTTTTCATTTATTTATATTAAAATATAATCTCTTTGAGGAGAAGAACTTTGTTCTTTGTTTTCATAATCATCAACAACAAGCATGTATACTATGAGTTGGGTACTGTTCTAAATGCTGAAGATACAAAGAAAGATAAATTCCAAATATTTAGTATAGTGTCTAATATACAGGAGATGCTTAAACAATATATAAAATCCAGTATCCATATACTGATCTGAAAACTTGGAGGTACTGTAGGTCCTATTACTTGAAGGAAAATGGGCCAATGCAACAGAGCATTGCCATTTCTGGGAAATGGGATCACCAATCACCATACTCCACTCTGTCAAATGCATGAGATAACTGAGACAGCAACTATCCACAGCTCTAAAAGCCTTTCCCTCATAGATATACATAGAAATTGATCTGTCTTTTTGTTCATTCCAGAAAAAAAATCTGATTATTCTCTCCTAGGTATGTACCTCAGAAATTTGCTTGGCAATGGATTTGGTATTTTGGAAGATTTAATGCCACATTCTTTCCAATGCACCCCTCCCCATTTAAGGTGTTTAATTGTTGATGGAACATCTCTTGCTTTCTGTTTTGTGACATTGTGAAAAAATGATTTGGAGAAGGTACAATCCATGACTTTCTCTAACCTTTCTCTGTTCAACACACTCCCAATCCTGGCAGAGACTGAGTTTGGAAGGTGTTTTTCTTTATACTTTAATTCTACTCTCATCTAATGCCTGTTGGCAGGCTACATTTTTTTTTTCAGTGAGGGGGCACATATTAGGCACATAGATTAGATTACCATAACATATGTGGTTATTCACTTCCTGAAAAATTGCTCTATTATTCTTCAATTACACAGAATACAGACTTTCGACTCTGCCCTCTCCTGAACTCTGTTTTATTCCTCTAAGGAAATGCAATTGATTTCTTATTGAACATCAAATTGATTTTAAAATTTAACAAGCTAAAGCATAGGGGATGGGAAAAGATTAGTCTATTTTCAAGTTACTATCCCTGAATAATTGCAGGAGGAATTGCTTAGGGTTCTCTGAAGCAATGTAACTGGTTATTCTAGATAGGAGGAAAACATTTACTAAGTGAGTGAGCACCTATACTTTTAACTATTATTGAATTTGAATTTAGGACTCACTGATGAATCCAATGAACTAGTTGAAATACACATTTAAGCCTTATCTTTTAAACACATGTATTTTCTGATGAAATGTTTCCTCATTTCTTTTTCTTATATATAAAGTGATTGAAAAAAAATACCATGGGGAGGTTATAACAAAAGATGCAGAGCAAGCTTCCTTCTCATTATGACATGGATTCTTCTTTAAGAAGGAACTATAGACTTGCAAAATGTACTTACCAAATATCACTACATGAAAAAAATTTTTCTCATATATTTCATTGCTCCTAGTTTCTGATTAGCTTTATGTTAAAATAGTAAATTGTATTATATAATGATTTCAGTTTTTTTTTTTTTTTTTTTTTTTTGCTTAGGCAATTGGGGTTAAGTGACTTGCCCAGGGTCACACAGCTGTTACGAGTCTGAGACCAGATTTGAACTCAGGTCCTCCTGACTTCAGGGCTGGTGCTCTATCCACTGCGCCACCTAGCTGCCCCCAATGATTTCAGTTTTACAGAGAGCTTTATATGTATTATCTCATTTGATCCTCATGAAAACCCAATGAAGTAAATATCAAAAATACCATTATTCCCATTTTCTAGAAGATCTAGTGTCTTTTCTGTCTGTTCACATATCTATTAAATGTGAGAGGTGGGACATGAACCTAAGTCTTTCTTGAAACCAGCACTGACACAATCTCTTTTCATTATAGCTCACTGTTTTATGGTGAAAAGAATGCTACACTGGGAATTAGGAAATGTAGGTTCCAATTCCATAATCACTATTAAGCATTAACATTTCTGGTCTGTCCTGTCCACTGGGAAGTGAGGAGTTTGAAGCAGATGACCTCTAAATTTCAATTCATCTTTACACTTTGGTGTTCCTCTGACTTACATCAGTTTTTGAACAGGATCAATGTGATTCATCATCTCATAGCCAAGATAAGTATGTATTTATTTACATCTCCAAATACAAGTATCACAGGAACTAACATCAGTGAAGCCTGTAAAAATCATTTAAATTTCATTTGAGTCATACTCATATATAAGTAGAACAAAAACTGACAACTTAGTGTGAGTTGTAGGCTGAATGAAGTTAGGTGGCTTAAGTGCTTCAGATATTGATTTCAGAATAAAATCTGCCCAAATTTGAGATTTTGCTAACTTCTCCACCTGAGGAAGCTCATCTTTGAAAAACTTCATTATCCTGCAAAATACAATCAGTACTCAAATTCATCTTGCCACTATCCTTGGGCCTCTGATTAAAGAGTGGAGCCATGGACTCTAAAATCCCCATTTAAAAAGAGGGATCAGATCCTATATCTCCTCATTTCCTACCTCTCTGCTCTAATTTAGGACTTTTTGGATTTCTCCATCATGTCCCCATGAGGTGAAAACTTTCCCCAGCAATTTCCAGATTCCTTTTGTGTGTTATCTTCCCACAGTAGATTGTAAACTTCTTGAGGACAGGGATTATTTTTCTTTTTATGGGTTTGTAAATTAGTATTTAGCACAGTACCTGGAATATAGTAGGTGCTTAAAACTACTGATATTTATAGACAACCTAATAGTTAATTACAAGGAGTTTTTTTTTTTTAGCCCTAGCAGATAAAGGACATTCAAAAAGGATACAGAATTGGTTCAGTCAGGTGCAGATTCTTAGATTAGTATTTTACTATGCTGGTCTGCTGGTCAAAAGCTTAAGACAGCTGTTTTTGATTCTACCTATTCTGACTTTTGTGCTCAGGTCACCAGGAAGCCATATCAGTGATCTGAACTTTAGAATTCTGGTGTTAAGTCTGAAGTAAAATTTCAATATCTTTTTTAGGGAAAAAAAGACAAAAACAAAAACAAAACTGACCATGTATTGTTAAAACTTTAGGATAACTGCTTCCATCAGAAGTGGTTGCAAAGGTTAGGAATCCCGTCTTAAAATACAATTAAAAATTAAGGAAGGGAGAGAAAGGAACAGGCATTTATATAATATTTACGATAAGCCATGCATTGTGCTAAACATTTTATAAATAAAAACAATACTAATGTTAGTAGTTTGCTTTTATATAGTGCTTCATGGTTACAAAGCATTGTTCATATCACCATAGATAATTTGAGATGGTGAAGATCATCTAATTTAACCCCTTCATTTTATAGATGAGGAAAATTTATATTTTATAGTAATCTAAGGGAAGTCAATCATATATTATTAATTTCTTTTATAGATAAGGAAACTGAAACTCAGATATGTTAAAGGACTTGCTGATGGTAATATAGCTACAAAGTGGCTGAGCCAAAACTGGAACTCTTAGTTCAAATGTCAGCATTGTAATTCAGTACTAGACTTTTGACAAGTCCTTTTGACTTTGCATGATGCATTTATTTAGCATGGAGCTAGTCCATTAAAGATAAGTAGGAAAGATGACTACTATGATTAATTTTCTCCCTATCAATTATAACTACAATGCTGTGGATAAAAGTGAAATCTGGTATTATCACGTTTTTATGGAAGTTTTAAAGTAGAATCTTGTCCAAGACCACTAAACTTATGTTATTTTATTGTAGATCCCATAATAACATCTCACTTTTCTGCAGAAGACTGAAAAATTCTGTTCTGAATCAGTAATTATTGTTGCTATCCTAGAATAAGCCACATGCAATTTTTTTCACTAGAAAGGAAAAAAAGATTTCAAAAAGCTTCAGGAAGTGGCATCCCACTAATGATGAATAGAAGCTTGTAAAATTCACAGTTTTGGCCAACTATTTAATGTTACATTATCTTAGAGATTTCTGTATATTTGGGGAAATAATTAGAAGTTAGCAGAGTAAAAACCAAAAGTAGGCAGAACCTTTCTTCTCTACTAAATTTTCATTTTCAGATATTTTCCTGCTCTTTAACTGAAGTGTGATTTTGATGTATAACTGCAGCATATGTATCACCTTGAGTCATTGGAGATGATCTTGTTCTGGTAGCTATTCCTATCAATATGGAAAGTGATTACTTAAATTTCTGCTGTCTGACAACAAATCTAGCTAAGTTTACAGGGTATTAGTATCAAGAAGTTGATTTCAATTGATTTTTTGTCTACTCCTCTCAAAGACCATTTACTAAGCTATTGAGGGGTTGGCATCAAATGGGAAAAAAAGTCCTCACACCAATAAAACCACAGATTTTTGATAAATGAAAATATTTTTGTGCTAGAATAATATAAGAAATTAAAGATATCTTAAAGGAAATTAATAGAGAAGATTTGTCATAGTTTAATATGCTTTACTATGTTTAATAATAGGAATCAATCCTATTTGATTACTCAAAGAATAATGTTTTAATATTTTCTTTTACTAACTATTTAGATTTAGGTGAGATTTATAAGACAAACAGAAACTTATTTTATATACTAATGCTTGTTCTTTTGTGATTGTTTTTAAACTTTTGCTACAAAGCCAGCATTTACCAGGATTTATAGAACTGGATTAAGATTAATTTCTGAAACTATAATTGGATTCAATGATCTAGAATGTATATGTGTCTTTATGGTGTTGTGTTGATAAGGTTTAAAATGTTTCTCCTGGAGTTACTTTGTATTAGCTGAACTCCTAGAAGTATATTTTTTAAAACTATCATCTATTAGTGAAAAAGAAATCAACCCAAAACTGATTTTTAAGCTGTTGTTGTCCTTCATTCTCAAAGAGGACCATGATATCAGGAAGGTGATGTGACTTGCAAGTGAATTAGATTTAAGTAAGACAGTTCTGTGCAAAGTCACCAGCCTCACTCTCTCCTCTGTAGTCCTCTGGGTCCAGTAGCAAGCTAAAGATCAGGATTATCCAGGTTCTGGATGTAATAGGAAACCTTGGCTTTTTAAAGCTTAAGTCTTTCCAGGTCTCAGTTTGTCTGAAACAATACCCACCTAGTGAATAAGGTTAGTTAGATAAAAAAGGAGGCAAAAATAGTCTCTTTTGCCTGATCAAAAACAAATGAAATCAATATGGGAAGGGAAGACCCTCAGGATTTCTGGCAAAAACGGAAACAATTGCTTTCTGAGCCATCAGAACCTCCCAAATAACCCAGTAAGGGTTGGGCTGGGACTGATTGTTGGTCAATCAATAAGGGCCAGAGCTATATGGTTTTAAGGCATGGTCTTTTAAAAAGAAATCTAGCTTGTAAATCCCAAGATATTTTGTGAGGATTCAGCAGTTAAAGTTTATATTTTAAACCAAACTTCTGAAGAACATTCTAGAGTACATAAATGAAATTAATAATTACTCTTTTTTACTAATTGAACTAGTTAATAGATATTTCTTGGTTTTTCTTTATTGACTAATATAATGTGAACTCCTTCCTCCCTTTATCAAAGCCAAATGGTTAAAAATACTAACTATATGGGATTGACTTTTAAATAAACTGTCTATAAATGTTTTTTTCCAATTTTTGGATTTTTTTTCTGATCTTGGCTACATTTGTTTTATTTGTATAAAACCTTTTTAATTTAATGTAATCAAAATGCTCTCATTCTCTTGTTTATTCATAAATTGTTTACCTATCCATAAGCCTGAGATGTAATATATTCCATGTACTTCTAATTTTCATGTAAAATCTCTCTTTATTTCTAGGTCATCTATCCATTTTGATCTCAAATGGTATAAGATATTGATATAGATGCATTTAAGGCATATTTCCCACTCATTTCTAAAATCACTAAACCCTTTTCAGTGCCTCTGAGCTATCCTGATATATGGGATAATGACACTAGGAGTAACATATCTGGTGCAATATGAGCCATGTGCTGTGATGATCTCTGTCAGATGATTGCTTACTCTTTCTTCCTGTTCTTTAATTCAAGTTCCTTCAAAATTATGGATGTATTTTTTTGTCCTAGTAACTAATACTGAATCCTATATTACCAGTCCTCTGCTGTCTGCTGTTGATTTGGGAGTATGTCTTTTGCCTTTGCTCAAGCCCATGGGTGTCTCCATATAAGTAGAGATTTAAAGTACACTGAATAAAAGGCTTATTTCCCCTCTGCCTTTGCATTGCACTATCATTTTGTAATACCTACTCTTGTAATACAGGTTGGCTTTGCATCATGATGTATAAACTTATATGCAGGGAGAACTGAGCTTGTGCTGTGAATATATATTTTTCCATATATATTGAAGAACATTACCTAAGGAAAATGAAAAATCACTTTTTTCATGAGGTAGGAGCTGAATTATTCTTCAGGATTGTAGAAGGACAACTATTATCCTGATTTACCTGATGGAAAGATCTGCATACTGCAAATAGGCCTTTTTGTCTTCAGGTCCTGGGAAATTTGAGAATTCATCATAAAAAAATAGTTAATGAACATAAAGAAAAGAACATGATGATTAGAAAGAGCCAGAATGGCTACTTCAAGAATAGGTATTATCAGCTATTTTAAAATAGTTATTAATCATGGGAATATTGCAGCTAAAATCTACTAAGATTTCAGCTAAGCATCTGACCACACTATTATTCCATTGAAGAAGTAACGCAAGCTGAATGACAATATAATTAAGTTACTTTACGGGATGTTCAGTGCCAAGATGGCAGTGTGAGGAAGGAACCTGCTGAAGCTTTTGCAAGTTCCCCCTGCCCACCCCCCAAAAAAAATTGATAACTGCCTCAGAATTGGTGTAGGGCAGAGAAATAGCTTATTATCATATGAGGAAAATTATGTCTCACTAAGGTAGAAGGGGAGCAAGGGCCAAGAGCAATAGCAGTCAGAGTTATAGCAGGGAGACTGAAGGCAAGTCTCTGGGTCTGGGGCAATCCACCAAGTAGTCTGACTTTTCTGCAAATCAGCAAATACCTAAATAAATCCAGCAGTTTCTCTAGTACAGCAAGGCCCCACCCCAGTAACCTCACTACCTCTAACCAGGTCTTGAATCTTTTGCTGACTAGTAGAGAGGTTATACCCCAGGAAAGTCCAATAGTGAAATCCCCACTACCAGGATCCTATTTCTAAAACAACCCAAACTGTTCCAGGCCTTAACAGCAGACCAGTAAAAAGATCCATTCCCCAGAGGCAACCAGCAGAAAAACTGATTTTATAGCAACCAAGTAGCAAAACCCTGTCCTTGGGGCAGGCCTGCAGAGTAACCCAAAATCCTGGGAAAATTAGCAGGGATCCCCACTTCCTACTACAAAGCCAGAAAGAAATCAAACCATCTAGTACAAGCAGGCATCTAGTTTTCAAATCTCAGTGAAAGCTAAAAGGAAGATTCTGAGCCTGGGCACAAAAAGCTTGGGATAATGCAGAACCAGAGTCTAAATCTCAAATAAAAATGCTATCATTAAATAAATAGAAAAAAATGAGCCAATAAATAAATAAAGAACTTGACTGTATAAAGTTGTTATGGTGACAAAAGGAGGATCAACACAAACTTACAAGAGGACAATAATTTCAAAATAACTACATGAAAAACCTCAAAGAAAAATGAAATTTTGCCTTATGCCCCCTCAAAATTCCTAGATGAACTTTAAAAGGATTTTTAAAAGATTTAGATAAATAGATGAAAAACTTAGAAAAAGAATGAGAGCATTGCAAGAAAATCATGAAAAATAGTCAACAACATGGGAAAAGAGATGAAAAAATTCCCTGAAGAAAACAACCCTTTAAAAAAATAGAATTGACCAAATGGAAAAAGAAGTACAAAAACTTTGTGAAGAAAATAATTTCTTAAAAATCAGGATTAAACAAGCAGAAGCTAATGATTCCATCAAAATATGATAAAGGACAAGCAAAAAAAATAAAACTAAATAGAAGAAAATGTGAAATTAGAAAAACAACTGCATTAGAGGAAGGATTTAAGAATTTTTGAATGACATGAAAGCCATGATGATAATGATGATGATAAAATAGAAAGGCCCAGACAACATCCTTCAAGAAATTATCAAGGAAAACTTCCTTGACATACTAGAACCAGATGACAAAATAGAAATTGAAAGAATTCACTGATTACCTCCTATAAAAATACTAAAATGAAAACTCCCAGGACATCATGGCCATGAACAAGGAGAAAATACTGCAAGCAGCAACCTAAAGGAAACTTCAGTTATCATGGATCTATAATTAGGATTACAAAGGATTTGGCAGCTTCCACATTAGAGAATCATTTGGAATATCATATAAAGGAAGGTTTGAAATATGATATGAAAGAACATAGAAGAATTAGGATTATACAAAAATTACCTATGCAGAAAAACTGAATATAATCTTTTAGGGAAAAAATGAATATTTAACAAATAGAGGACATTCAAGCATTCCTAATTGAAAGACCAGGACTGAATAAAAAAAACCTGACATCTGACAAGACTCAAAGGAAACATTTGTTAGTTATCATAGCTATAAATGTGAATGGGATGAACTCACACATAAAATGGGAATGGAAAGAAGAATGGATTAAAAATAAGAATCCTACAATATGTTGTGTAAAAGAAACACATTTGAAAAAAAGACATATATACACACACATACATATGACAAGTAAAGGTAAAAAGTTGCAGCAGAATCTATCAGGTTTCTACTGAAGCAAAGAAAGCAGGGGTAACAATCATGATCTCAGGCAAAACAAAAGCAAAAATATATATATAATTAAAAGAGATGGGAAGAAAACTATATCTTGTTGAAAGATACCATAGACAATGAAATAATATCAATATTAATTACTGATCAATACTAAGCATATATACACCAAATAGTATAACATCTAAATTTTTGAAGAGGTTGGATGAATCACAGAAGGAAATAGACAATAAAACTAAATTAGTAAGAGACATCAACTTTCCCTTCTCAGAATTAGCCAAAAAATAAATTCTAGCCAAAAATAAATTAAAAAAATAATTAAGTGAATAGAAATCTGGAAAAATTAGATATGATAGATCTCTGGAGAAAACAGAATGGGAACAGAAAGGAATATACCTTTTTCTCAGAGTGCATGGCTTCTACACAAAAACTGACCATGTATTGGGACATAAAACCCTCATAAGCAATTACAGAAAAGAAGAAATAGTCAACATATCATTTTCAGATCAGAATGCAATAAAATTATATTCAACAATGGACAATGGAAAGATAAATTAAAATCATTTGGAAACAAAATAATCTAATCCCCCAAAATAAGTAGGTGGAAGAACAAATCATAGAAACAATAAATAATTTCATTAAAGAAAATGAAAACAATGAGACAATATTCAGAATTGATGGGATTTAGCCAAAATGGTATTTTTGGGAAAATATATTTATCTA
The DNA here is from genome assembly GCA_023553655.1 of Myrmecobius fasciatus. Lineage (NCBI taxonomy): Eukaryota > Metazoa > Chordata > Mammalia > Dasyuromorphia > Myrmecobiidae > Myrmecobius > Myrmecobius fasciatus. The sequence goes on along the minus strand of JAJPUD010006136.1, from coordinate 53,745 downwards.
ATTGCTTACTTCAGTAAAACAGAGAAAAAACAAATCAATGAATTCATTATGGGACAAAAAAACTAGAAAAAGAATAAATTAAATGCTCTCAATTAAATATCAAATTAGAAAACCTGAAAATCAAAGAAGAGATTAATAAATTAAAAGTAAGAAAACCATTGAATTAATAAATAAAACTAGAAGATGGTTTATGAAAAAGAAATAATAAGATAAATAAATCTTTGGTTAATTTAATTTTTGAAAAAAGGAAAGAAAACAAAATTACAAGTATAAAAAATGAAAAGTGTGAATTCACCATCAGTGAAGAGGAATTTGAGAAAACTGTTAAGAGCTATTTTGCCAATTATATGTCAACTTTATAGATATTGAATATCTACAAAAATATCAGTTACCCAGATTAGGGAAATTGATCTCTAATTTTCTTTCTCTGTTTTGTCTCTTCCTGATTTAAGTATCAGCACCATAATCTCCAATCAAATACCAAATTAGAAATTCTGAAAAAAGAGAAAGTAAGAAAACTATTGGACTAGTAAATAAAATAAGAGCTAGTTTTATATTAAAAAGAAAACCAACAAAACAGATAAACCCATGTTTAATTTGATTTTTAAACAATAAAGAAAGCCAATTTACCAGTGTCAGAAATGAAAAGGTTATATTCATCGCCAATGAAGAAAAAAAATAAAGCAATAATTATGCCCAACTGAATGCAAATAATTCTGATAATCTAAATGAAGTAGATAAATATTTATATAAGAATTTTTCTGTATGGTTTCTTCTGTTTTATATAGCTTGGCAACTGGGCTCCTTTCCTTGGCATGCTTCTTTATCCAGGTCATCTCCCACCCCACTGCTGCCCTTTTAATCTTCAAAATTTTACCTTAGGGGACTATCCTTAGGTGGTACTAAACCACTCAAACCATAAACTCCCTAGGTCCATACTTCACTTCACCATATCCAATCTGGTCCTCAATTTGCATACTATTTCTCCTCCTTTTTTCCCACTTCTTGCTCTGTAATCAAATAAACACTGACAATGCTTCTAGAAAGGACACAGCAGTTAGTCAGGCAATAAACATTTATTAAACATTTACTATATTTCAGGAACTATGCTAAGCATGAGAGATTTAAAGAAAGGCAAAAAGAATAATCAGAAACAAACACAAAAATACCCAAAGTTCTTGTTTGCATTTATATTCTCAACATTTTTCATAGGACCTGGAAAATGCTTTTATTCATGGTTTTGACTTGCGAAAAAGTTCTTAAAAATGTTTAGGACTTATAAAGAACTTCACTGATTCCTAGCCTCTTCCTTCTTATTTAAATGCCTTAAAACTTGAATTTTAACACTGTCCTTTCATTGAGCCCTAGTATACGACTGAATCTTTCTCAATAAAATTCTTGAATATGTAAAAGAGATTGTTTAAGTCATCCATAATATAAAAAGAGAGTGGATGAAAAAATACATTTCCTAGCCTAGAATCTCTGGGTCTCCTATTATATTAAGAAGAACGAAGGAAGAGAATGAGATGAGAAGAGAAATGTAAAGATGTTTCTTATTGTTCATTATCAAGGTACCTTGGAATTGAATAGGAAGAAATCAGACCAAATTGCATTTGGGAACTGTAATGGTATTTTTAAGGATTTCAAACAACTTGTTGCTGAAAACTGCTCCACTGTTTTAACCCCAATATTCTACTGGTAATGTTGCATGGCTGTGAATCATTAAATATCATTATCTCAGGAGAATAAAAATGAAAATTAACTCAAAGAGCAAGGGGAAGACTCATAGTACTTAATTATGCTGTAGCATGTTAGCGATGATGACTTGAAAAAGAAAGGTGATGCAAAGGGCATTAGCAGGAACATGAGCAATCAGAAAATGAGTTGAGCCTCTCATATAATGAAAATGAAAGTCAGCAGATGGATTCTCAAAGTGTTAAGCTGTGATTTCCTAAATACTAAAAAGGAAAGGAAGACATCCAGCACGAAGAGTTCATCAAAAGATAAAGAACAAAAATCACACAAAAGGTGTGGAGAAGGTAATAATATTTGCTTATATTTATGGAACTTTCAAATTTGCATATACATGTGCATTTGTATAGATGCATATGTATATACATAAAATTGTGTGTGAGTCTTCTAACTATCCTTCTAGGGAGGTACTATAAATACTCTTATCTCCATTTTCTAAAAGAAGTAAAAGACTCAGAGAGTTTTAATAACCTACTTTTGATCATGCTATGTGGCTTAGATAACAGAATAATAGACTTGGGGTCAAAAAGCCTTGAGTTAAAATTCAGCTTCAGACACTACATAGCTGCATGACTATAGGAAAATCATTTAATGATTCTTAGTATCAGTTTTTTTTCAATGTAAAGGGAGGATGAATGTTATCTCATAACACCTATCTCATAAAGTTTTGAGGATCAAACAAGACTAAAAATGCTACTGATTAATAATATAATAATAATTCCACACAGAGAATTCCGAGCCAGATTCATGTTTTCTCCTTTTAAGAAAATTACCCCCCCCAAAAAAAACCAAAACCAAAAACAAACCCCCCAAACCACCTAAACTTGGGTTCTTACTTTTTCACAAGAGCACTTTCCAAAATTCATCCAGAAAATTTTTTTTGGTTATTTTTCCAACTTCAGATTTCTAATTTGGATAAACTTAAAATAAATTTTCCATATGTATACATATATATATATATATTCATAATCTTTTTTTTTGTTTTACTTTAATGACTCATACTGCTCTTAGGCTTAACTAATACTGGTACTTGATTCCATCATGGAAAAGTAGGCTGAAAAGAGCAAGATTCTGTATGACTTGTGTGACTGTCTAAAAATCAGAAGATTGGCAACTAGGTCCAAGAAATTCATGAATAATATCTACTAAGACATAGGGGAGAATGTTATCTGTGTCAGTGAAAGGAATCCATACTGATGAAATCTTGATCCTGGACATTATCTAGGAAATGCTTACAGAAAGATTTTTTTTTTATCTTACTGAATTCACTCATTAGTTGCATGAAAGCAATATATTTTGTTTGATGTAATCATACTCCTTAGCATAATGAGTTACTTATGCAAGACCCTTGCATAAATAATAGATACAAATTCATTCTATAGGTAAAATTTGTGGCATCCAATTGATTTTTGACAAATTCCTCTGTAACATTTGATTCAGAAAAAAGTCCTTAGATTAAAGAATCAGATTAGTGTACATGTGTATCAAATTTTTTTTTTACCTTATTCATCCATTAGGTTGTCCATGCTACATACCATATGACTACTCAGAACTGTTTCACCTCTAAAATCGACATATATACAATTTGTCTTTATTTCCACGCTCTCCTATCTTTGCACCTCTCCCACTCCCTTATTTATACTGAGCCTATAGGCCTCTCCTTATTCATTCACTTCATTAGTTCTCATCTTTTTTCATTTGCCAGTCTGCCTAAGGATTTCAAAGATTCTATCACCATTACCCAAGAAACTTCCATGCCCTTGATCTTCTGTTAAGCTCATTGAAAAATTTCTAAGCCAGCCTCTATTACACACTTTTCTCATGTTCTTGCATAAGTTAATAAGTGCTCCTAGAGAACAATGAAAAAGTGCTGATGGGTTCATTACAAATTTATTCTATTTGATAGCAGTGGCTTGTTCATTTTTAATCTCTCTCTTATTAGTTATGTATTTCATTCTCCACAATGATTTTTACAAACATTTTCAAAACTATCATCAAATTTACTCTAAACAGATGATCTTGCTTTCTCTTTTATTTAGATGATCTCCCCGGATTTTCCTTCTCATAATTTTTAAGTATCTGTGCTTCTTTAATTTTTTTTAAGCCAATTTTCCTGTATTTTCTTTTCTGTCTCAAAATCAGAAATGCACATACTCACATAGACTGATTTTTTTTAGAAAGGAAATTGACAACTGAACAGAAAAGTGATGTGGGATGGTAAAGAATGAACTTTGCTCATTTCTATCTGTCCTCTTTTTACCCTCCAATTAAAGAAAAAAAACTATAAGTACTGATGGTAAAAATATATATGTAGAATTTGATGGAGGGAAAATTAATGTATTGATAATAACCTTTCATTTGAACTAAAATTATTTCCACAAATGAAAGAGAATTGGAAATAATGAGAAAACAGAATCTATTTGCTACATATAATAAACACACTTAACATGAAAATATATGTTAGAGATGATTGACTGTATTAAAACTTATTGTACTCAAGAAAATGAAATAAAAAAACCCCAAATTTGTAATCATGATTTACAAGACATTAAGAAGATATTGTCAGGGGCAGCTAGGTGGTGCAGTGGTTAGAGCACCAGCCCTGAAGTCAGGAGGACCTGAGTTCAAATCTGGTCTCAGACACTTCCTAGCTTTGTGACCCTGGGCAAGTCACTTAACCCCAATTGCCTCAGCAAAAAGCAAAAAAAATAATAATAATAAGAAGAAGATATTGTCATCAGACAGAAAAACTATATAATGTTTCAATGCCTTATGCAGATAATGAAATAATCTTAACATTAAATATCTATGTGAAAAATAGCAGAGTAAGTCCCTAAAGGAAAAGTTAAATTAAAGGCAAAAGAACTTGATTATAAGAAAATGATTATATTGGTTACATTCTTCTCCAAAACTTGATAAGTTTAGAGAAAGACAAGTAAAATATCACATGAACAAAATATTGGAAAACCAAACAAAACTCTATGTTGAACTGAAATCAAAGAAAAAAGGGTTGGGGATTTGGTTCCAGAGAACATTAATCATATTGCCATTCTATTATTGATTACTTGTATGGCTTTTGGTACATTATAGTTTCTATGGGCCTTGGATTCCTACTTTGTTAAATAAGGAGCTGGTATTAGTGTACATGAGCTTTATGCTTCCTTCTGAATCTATGCATATATGATTCTATGATGTCTTCTGAGCGAGAGTACTAGCTTGCATATGTTCTAAAACATCAGAAAATAACTTTGTAAATAATGACAATGTACTGAGGTATTAAAGCATAAATAAATGTAGAAAAACATAGATATTAAGCAATTATTTATAGAATGTAAGGTGACAAATGAACAAAAGAAATCTAAATAAATCATACATATTTTAAATAAGATTTGGTGATAGAATAAGTGATAGAAACAATATTCATATTTTGATCAATAAATATTACCTGCCTCCTATTGGAATGAAAAGTTAAAGATGATATGGTTCTTGGCCTAAAGATTATTTTTTGGGAGAGGGGGCAAAATAAGTATACAGATAAGGTAATACATACACATGCATGCATACATACAACACAGGACATATTTGTAACATACACGCATACACATATATAAACATATTCACACACATATGTATACATATATATTTCACAAAATAATTGGTGAGTGGGGCACTAAAGACAGGTGGAATCCAGAAATATCTCCTATAAAACATGACACTTGAACTAAGCCTTAAAGAAGTTACACATATTTTTATTAAAGTGAATAATAACAATGAGCAAATAAACCAAAATTTATGGACTGCAGCTAAAAGAATATTTGGAATCCAATTTATACCTCCCATGAAATCTTTCAAATAAGAATTCATTAAATACTCATTCATCATGGGGCTATGTGCTTATATATATAGAGAGAAAAAAAGGACTAAAAGGAGCAAAGACAGGAATAGTAGTTGGATTAGTTCAAATGTTTATGTAGGAAATTCAAGCTAAAAGAGACATAATTATGATAGTGGTGAGAAACTTAACAGGCAATGTTATGGAAAGGAAGAGAAGGAAAAAAGGAAGAGAAGATAGAAAGAAAAGGAAAAACCCAAACCAATTCAAAACTTATTAATACTGGTGTAGGTGATTGTGTATGTGTGTGTGTGTGTGTGTGTGTGTGTGTGTGTGTGTGTGTGTGTGTGGTGTTGTTGCCCAAATGGCTTGTTTTCTGTCTATATAATAATATATAGATGCATCTTGTAGACACATGAATAAATATTTCTGGAATATTCTTCATCTACCTTTTTCTAAGAGAGATTTTAATTTCTGCTAGGTGGAGAGAAGGGACCAGGAAATACTAACAATTCCAAAGCTCTATATTTACTCTCCAATCTTTATAAAATTTTTATGAGAATTACTTAGGTTATTTATATTACTTTTCTTTACATAGTTATAAGTAATAAGAATTACTTATATTATACTTGTATTAGTTGAAAACATGCTCAGTGAAGGTAATAATGGGGAACAAGAAGGCTTGTTAAATACTTTAAGGTATTTTGACAATGGATCAAGCATTTCATAAATGATTGAAAATTTTAGAGAATGAAGTAGTTATCCTTATTGCTTATTTATTATGAAAAAAAAAGATTTGGTTGAGCAAAATTCATAGTAAGGGCTCTTTTCCAGAATGGTATTTATCATATGTCAAAACTTTGCAAAATACATAACAGAAAAACTAACCCTACTCAATACATTTCAAATCATAAATATCAGGCCTGGTATAAAATTGAGATATATGATTAACAAGGGATGTTTGCCATTGCCACTGTCATGGAAGGCAAATGTTTTCAAATGAGGAAATGTAATTATAAACTATAAATGTTGTAGATAATTTTTTATAATCTTTAAGTCAAGATTCTATTTAAAATTACAACTAAAATTCATTAATGATAGCAATTTATAATTCTCTTTGTTTTATTCTTCCCTGGTTTGGGAATAAAGAATATACTGCTTTTAAAAAAAGAGTTTAGTCAAGTTATTTCCTTTTCAATTTTTGATAATATTTTGTAGGATATTAATTATTCTTTTAAAATTTGATAGAATTTTCACATAAAGCCATTTTTGGAAATAACAAGCCTGTCTGGAAAACTGAAAAGATTTCTGTAAAAGCTGTCCTCACTAAACCACCAAATTTCCGTTTGTCAAAAAAAAATTGATAATAATTAGTATTAGGGAACACAGCAATTTTTTTTAGTACAAAAACCCTCAGGATTAATCCTTGAATACCAAAAGGAAAAGTAATCAACTGCTTTGTAGGGACTTGGCTCACCAATAAAAGTAGTTAGGAAGGATGAGTCTCCAGGAAATGTTATACTGGAGTATAAGCCATAAAAGCAGTTTGATGGTACAGTGAATAGAAGGCTGAGATTAGAATCATGAAACTGAATTCAAATCCAGTTTACTCAGAGATCACATCACCAACAGAAAATTCTTTTTCCATTTGGACTCTCCTAATAATTTCTCTTTCATGTTAATGAAAATGTCCAGCAAATATGCATTTCCTTCTTGCTACTGCTGCTGTTTTGCATCAACTTATATCAACACTGATGATTATTAAACAATGTACATACGTTTAGCAAATACCACAGGGTCTGATAAACAAGTATCAAACTTTATTCTTTATCTGGCATTAAAATTTGGGCAGGTTCAGCTTTCTGACCTAGGTAGGAGAATTTGGCTTTTCATTTTCTTCTTCATTGGCTCATTAGTCCAACCTTCTTAAATAAAATTGTTAATTATATAGAAGCTCTGGCTTTCCTCTAGATTTTCCCAAAGAAGAGGTGAAGTAAAAACAAGAAAGTACTAAACACACAAACATGAATATGAATGTGAAATAAGGGATTTATCATTTTGTGGATTCAAGAAATTTCTAGGAATCTCTGGAAATATGATAATTTTATTTTCCTTCATAGTCTCCTTCAACCTTATTTAACTTCAATCATATTAAACTGTGAAACTTTCTCTATTGTATAATTCAGGAATCTGATATTCCCCATTTCAAGCTCAAGTATACTGACCACCAAATTTAAAAGGTACATTTCAATGGGTTACTTATCATTGCTTGATTTAAACTCTTTACACATTAAAGCCCTCTATGTGGTATTTCTATCTTTTGATGTGGTGATCATTTGATGTATTTATCTCATCACTGTCAAGGTCTACTCATCACTCTCTATTAGTATGTTTGCTCCATTGCTCCTTCTAATTACTGGTATGGTCAGTGACTTGCCAGGTGATGTCCACTGTCAGATTTAGGAAACTCAAGACTTCTTCCTGGAATTCTAGATGTTAGTTACTCAGAGTGAAAAATGGGAAAAGGGTGAAAAGAACAGGTATCAACACATACTATCATTATTTAATAAGGATTTATAATTGATAAATCAATTCTATCAAAATGAAGTGATCAATAACGCCAGAAATTTTTCATTAGCAAACAGTTGTTCTCTCTGGCAAGCTGAGAAGTACTGTATAGCCACTGACAATACAAATTTATAGTATAAAATCATTCATAAAGTCAGAATGGCGGAAGACTATGAAAAATTAGAAAAAAAATTAAAAGCAGTGAAAAGTAGTAGAGGAATGGAAAATTGACAGAAAATTTTGGAAGAGATTTAAGCTAGTTAATCCTGAGTTATTAAAAGTTGAAATTGAAAGGAAGAAAATGAATATGTAAAAGTGGAGATCTAAAAAAACTATATGCAATAATTTTTTTTTACAGTCAATAAAACTACCAATAAAACTGTGGAATCTAATATCACAAAATCTGAAATGCTACATGAGGAATTAGAAATGGCACCAAAGAAATCAATAATGAAAAAAGTTCATGGATCATTTCAAGTGTACAGAAAGTTTAGATGTAACAAAAATTTGAGGCCACTGAAGAACTAATTTTCGTGATATCTCAGGGAAGGCAAAGTACTGAAAATGTGGAAAAAGGTATCAAGATTTGTCGTTCCCTTAAAAGAAATCTAAGTCAATATCAATAACAATTAACCCATATTAATAGTCACATTTCTAAAAAAAACTTTTATGAGAGCAATTTACACACATCTAAGATATTTTTGATGAAGACATAAAAAAGAAACAGAGAATTTTATAGGTGATAACAGTAGAACACATCTTAACAGTTATACAACTGAATGAATAGTATAAAAAATATAAGATCCTATTATGCTTATTACTTGCTTATTAAAAAAAGCAAAAACAACAAAAAATAAAACATTGGATTTGATCACTATATTATTTTACTTATTACTTTGCTTACCAAAAAATGCAAAAACAACAACAAAAAAAACTCATTCGATTTGACTACTCATACTGCCACTTGAAAATCTTTCCTCCAAAAAGATGTTTCCCATGAATACCTAAAAGTCACAGAAGATTCCTTGAAAGAAAAAAAACAATAGATATAACTCTGTTCAATGACTCTATGTATACTAATATAAAATGAGACATAAAAACAAGGAAAATTATGTTTGTCAAAGGAATTTGCCACTATCATGGAGAAGCAGTTAATAAGAGTCCAAATGATAGAGGAATTCCCTATTGATATTCCTCTCCATAAGTGGTTCCAAACTCAAATACAAATAGGGTCCACTAAACCATGAATATGATCCCTATAGGCCACATAATGACTTAGAAATCTGCATATTAACATTATCCAGATTTTATCATGTTTTAATTTTTTGGTTAAATATTTACTAATTACATTTAAATCTTTTTTGGGGGGGTATTCAGGAGTGTTGTGAGCTACATGTGGAAGTATTTGATACATCTGCTTTATATGGATACTACTAATATATAAGTACCTATACATATATCATACATACATACATATATGTGTGTATATATACACACACACACCATATATATATAAGCATATAAATGTGTGTATATATATATGCATATATATATGAAATCACTGAAGTAAATAAGACTCATATGCAAAATAAAAATTAAGTCGATAAAAATGTTTACTGTCCAAATTGTTTTATTCAGTAGGATAGACAACCCACAGTTGTCTTAACAGTGTTAACAGTGATATATGTTTTAGGGAGAAATTGTGGATAGATAATAAACTGGACTAAGAATTAAATAGAAAAAGAAAAGACAGAATTCTTTCTTTTTAATGATGCCTTAAAACAAAGACCATGATAAGATGGTTAATATTATTCCTTTTTTAAGTGATGGTGTATGGCTGAGTCATGAAATTTATTGTGTTTTAAGAATTAAAGTTGCAAGTCACCCATGACCTAATGGAAACATTTGTGACCTGAGTGAATAGATTGACAGATATTTCCAACAACAATTTCCAACAAAGAATTATACAAGAAAAGAAAAGTAAAGGATATAATGGAGATGCACAATCAGACAAGGCAGGACAGCCCCAAATCACTGAATGAAAGATAACTGATGAATGTTCCACTGGTATCCACATAATATCAAGAGCCTAAGGGGGGGGGTTCAGTATTTTGGATAGATCTTGATACATTTTGAGAGTATATATAGAGGCTTTGAAAGGCACAGAGTGCATGATTTGTGATCAGCACTACTAGAGGTGTTACCAATATCAAGATCACACATGCATTGGATTACTGAGCTCCTAAGTTTTGGGAAATGCCCTCTGGCATTTTGGGAAATGATTTGTTTTTATTTTGCATTTTTGTTATTATTATACTCTGGACATAACATTTTGACCAGTTGTATAATTCCCAGCATAAAAATTCTCTTCATTATCACTTATTGAAAACTTGTCTGTGAATATATTTTTAGAATTCCCTGTGACTTTGAAATGGCTTGTTCTTGGTCACATGGCTAGTATGTGTCAGAGGCAGAATATAGGTCTTCCTATATTTAGAGTTAACCAGATTTTTAAATACTGCACTGTCTCTCCCGGTATTGGGATGAGTGAACTGAATGAAATGGAAGTTTTATGATTAGAAATAATTTATTTCAATCTTTATAAATTGAAAGTTTTTGTTTATTACTGCTGGATATTTTTCAAATTCTTTGTCCTTTGAAATAAGTAAAATTTACTTGGAATATGATAAATACTAGAAAAAATGTAAGATTGCTCTCACAAGTTATTTTGATCAATGGTCCATTTAAGAAGTTAGGTTTATGGATGATTATGAAAAAGAATATTTAAAAAAATGTTTGTGTTATTGTCTCCTATAACAAAAGAGGCACAAATCAGATTGCTAGTTAAAAATGGTATAGTTCAATGATAGAGATGACAATATTAGGGGAGAGTAATGAGGTAGGTATGGAGTTGTGATTTCAGTTATGTAAAATATTTGAATGTAATACATTTCTTCACTAATACTAATCATCTGAAATTTATATACACTCAATCCTCAGAATTCATATGTTTAACTTTATTGATTTCAAGAATTCTCTTGATTTAGTTAATAATCTCATTTTTACTTTTGAGTTAATAACCATATAGGTAGGCTCAGTAGAGAAAAAATGAGATGTGTAATACATGCAAATTTGTAGAATGACTGGTATCCTACTAGGCCCTACACTGGTTTTGTTCACTTTACAAGTGTAAAGAGCTCCCCATGCATTAATTGCATATTTTCAATTGGCTTCAAACCTCAAATTTTGTGTTGTAATTATGCCCCCAAAGTGTAATGCAAGTCCTTTGGGCTATAAGACCAAGTGTGCAAAGTCAGTAATATGACATAGTGAGAGGATAAAGGTGTTAGATAAACTTCATGTCAGAATGTCTGTGGCTGGTGTCAGCCTAATTGACTAGCTAGCAAGAGACATCAAGACTGCCAAATTCCATTATCCATTGCAGCCTCAAGGTTAAACCCCAACTCATCTCTGTTTTGTTTCTATTCTTTGAGACCCTTAAGGATCTCAAATGATGCATGAAGCAGATATTTCTGATGGATTATTTCAAACTGATACTTCCCTCATGATCTCCAGTGCCATCCACCAGCCATGAAGGACAGCACCGTGTCTTCTGAGAGGAGTGACTAAAATCCTAGATACTGCTTCCTTAGTTTTCAGAGGGCAGCCAAAGTAGAGAGATTTATAGGGGTATCATATACAATACAATATCTTCACACCACTATCTGACACAGTGGAAGATAAGATTCAGGTTGAAAATGTTTTAGTTAAGAAATTTTATTTGCTCTACAGTATTTATGGTACTGTATATTTACTGTTATGAAAAGTGAATATCAATTAAAATTAGTAGCTTTTTAAAACTTTAGCACAATATGTTAGCACAAGAATTTTAGGAAATTACCAGTGAGAAAATGTGTTTTGCATGTTACCAATTTTATTTTGTGTACCATATTTAATGGGTTATTTCATTGTTTGTGTTAGGAAAAGTGCATATTATCAAAATTCATGTTTTGCTATAAAGAATTATGTGCAGAAAAGTAGTTTCAGCAATCTCTAGTGAAAGGATTACAGTTTTTTGTTCTTGTGAGTAGCTTACCTCTTATTCCCTATAGCTTCAGTGCTTCAACATTACATTTTTGACTTTCACGTCTTTTTCTAAGTTACCCAATGAAAGTTGAGGATTGGCTGTTTAACTTTTTTCCTTAATGAGTTATCTGAAAAACTGAAGGGCTGAAATACTTGGCCAAGATTATAGGTACATTTATTTCATAAGCAAGACCCAAATCCAGGCATTCCCAGATCTAGTCCTATCACTCCACATTTTCAATAATGACTGATATCATACCCTTTCTTACCTATAGAAGCTCTTAAAAGGATTTTTCCCCATTTGCACCTCTGAACCCTTCCAAGATATCTTGGAGTTAACTGGCTAGATTTCTTTTTTAAGGACCAGGTCTTAAACAAAAACTAATCTGATTAGAGTTGGGCACCAATAGGTCCTAGGCCAAGCCCCATTTGGTCATTCTTTGGGTCCTGATTGATTCAGATTAAATGTAAATAGCAATTATTTCTGCTTTGATTAGAAATTCTGAAGGACTTCTCCCAGATTTATTTATTTATTTAAAAAAATACTTTGGACTAGGTGAAAGAAGAGATTCTTCGCCTCCATTGCTACCTAGCCTTAATCACTGAATGGGTGCAGCCTTAGTCGAACTGAGACCTGTTGAAGACCTTATCTTAAAAGGACCAAGATCTCCCTTTTCATACAGGCCATCTCCAGCCATCTTGATCCATATCTTACCATTGGACCCAGATGGCTTTGGAGAGGAAAGTGAAGCAGGTAACCTTGCCCAGCCCTCTTGCATGTCATGGTGGCAATAATAATAGTAGTGATGATAGCTAGGTGGCACAGTGGACAGACTGCTAGAATACAGGAAGAGCTGAATTCAAATCCTATCATAGACAACTGATAACAGTATGTCCCTAAGTGTGTCATTTGATTCCTCCGAGCTGCAGTTTTTCTATCAGTAAAATGGAAATAAAAAGGAAAGAAGGAACCAACAATTTATTAAGCACTTATTATAAGCCAGGAATTGTGCTTAGTGTTTTGCAATTATTATCTTATTTGATCTTCACAATAACTCTGAAAGATAAATACTATTAATATCCCTGTTTTACAGTTGTGACCTGAGGTTAAATAGCTTGCCTAGGGATATAAAGCTACAAATATGAACATAGATCTTCCTCACTCTGGGACTGGTACTTTATTCACTCTGTCACCTTCAAGGAGTCTTCATTTTATAAGGGATGGTGTTGGAGAGATAATTTTTTAAAAAAATAAACAGATAAAGATCATGGTAGAAAATAAATACAAAATAACATAAGATAGCACCATAACTGGTCAAATCAGGAAAGTTGGTAACATGAAAGGAAAGCTCAGCTTGAAGTCAGAAGATCTGAGCTCAAATCTTTATTTCTGTACTACCGTAATTCTTCTCGATCTTTGGGTAAGTCAGCCCACCCCTCAGGACCTCAGTTTCGTCCTGCGCAAAATGAAGGTGCCATACTAAATGGTATCAAAATCTATGACTTTATGATTAGGAAAATTATTCTTTAGGAAGTAGCAAAAGAACTGAACCAAAAAAATGTGAGAATTACAAGAAGGAAAATGAGGAGAAAGTACATTCTAGGCATGAGAAACAGCTTATGAAAAAAGAGGAGGAAGATGGAATACTATGTAGCAAACAGGTTAGTATTAGTTGGCAGGTAGATTGCATGAAGGACAAAAATGTAAATTAAATAATCCTAAAAGGGAGAGTGAATTCAGGCTGGCTAAAGCTTTATTTGTTTATTTTCTAATAATATCTATGCTGTATTGTATATTTATTTCTTTTTGTTAAAATTTTCCCAGTTACATTTTTGGGGAGAGAGGCAATCCAGGTTAACGATCTGAAATCTGATCTGAATTCAGGTCCTTTTGACTTTTGCCATCTGGTTGTCTTGGAAAAACTTTAAATTCTAAGCTGACAAATTTGTATTTTTATCTAATCATTGATAGGGAATCCTTGAGCAGAGAAGTGATATGGTCATGTATGTGCTTTAGGAAGATAATTTTGGCAATTATGTGGAAGATCAGTTGAAGAGATGAAAAATCAAGAAAGAATTTTAATTAAGAGGCTATTGAATGATCCAACTGAGAGATTAAGGGCTTGAATCAAGGCGAAGGGTATGTGGATAGAAGAAAAGAGACAGATAAGAGAACTTGAAGAGGAAACGTAGAACTTGGAAACAATTTAAATATGACACGTAAGACACAGATAGTCAGCTACAATGTTGAAGTTGTGAAATTGGATAAGTTGAAGGGCAGCAGCATGCTTAACAGAAATATAGGGGAAAGTCAGGTTTGGAAAAGGGAATTGTTTAGGGGAATAGAGAAGATATTAGTGCTGATTTAAAAAAAAACTTATAAAATGACAGGAAAAGATAATTATGAATGTTGGAGGGGATGTGGGAAAACTGGGACACCAATACATTGTTGGTGGAACAGTGAACGGATCCAACCATTCTGGAGAGGGATTTGGAGCTATGTTCAAAAAGTTGTCAAACTGTGCATACCCTTTGACCCAGCAGTGTTTCTACTGGGCCTATATCCCAAAGAGATCTTAGAGGAGGGAAAGGGCCCCACATGTGCAAGAATGTTTGTGGCAGCCCTTTTTGTAGTGGCTAGAAACTGGAAACTGAAGGGATGCCCATCAATTGGAGAGTGGCTGAATAAATTATGGTATATGAATGTTATGGAATATTATTGCTCTGTAAGAAAAGACCAGCAGGACGATTTTAGAGAGGCCTGGAGGGACTTGCATGAACTGATGCTGAGTGAAACGAGCAGAACCAGGAGATCATCATACACAGCAACAACAGCATTACATGATGATCAATTCTGATGGACATGGCTCTCTGCAACAAAGAATTGTCTCAAACCAGTTCCAATTGTTTACTGAAGAAAACCATATACACCCAGAGAGAGGGAAATGAAATATGGACCACAACGTAACATTTTCATGATCTCTATTGATGTTTGCTTGCATTGTGTTGCCTTTCTCTGATTTTCTTTTTTTTTTCTTGTAGATAGGATTTTTCTTGTATAACTTCTCAAGCATTTCAACATTATTAACGTGTCATGGACTTCCTGCCATCTAGGGAAGGGGAGGGAACTGGGGGTAAAAGTTGTAATGGAAAGCTTTGTAAAGATCAATGCTGGGGAACTACCCATACATATGTTATACAAATAAAAAGCTTTAATAATAAAAAATAAATAAAAACTTATGGGACGTTCCATTAGAAATATAAAATAAGCATTTGGTTATATGGATGAGAATGGAACTCAGGAGAGAGTTTAAAGCTAGATATATAGATATGAAAGTTGTTTGCTTGTAATTAAGCTTGTAAGGGTAAATTTAAATCCTGAAAATACTTTGATGCTTCATATACAAATGTTAAACAGAAAAGACGAAGACCTGGTACCCAGACTTAATCCTCTTCCTCTCTCCTTAACTTCAATTTAGTATTTCTGCTCTTCATAGCCCCTAGTCTCTCCTTCTAAATCTCAGCAAGGATGAGACAGTATTGTAACTGAGGATTCTAAAGTGAGCGATGTGTGGCTATGGTTTCCCCAGATTCTATTGGAAGGGCAGACTCCATATTGGTAGTGGTTCTACTCCTTTTTTTGCCACATTCTTGTGGGGGATTGTAACTATCTTTACACTGGATAATCCTATGAGAGTTGGGTTTTTTCCTTCCTTTTCCAATCTCAATTTTCACCATCTCTGACCAAACAGAATTCTCTTGTTCCACCACCAAGATCTGTTTTCCTTCTTAAAGGAGTATAAGCATACGATCACCAACCCTGTGGCAAAATTCCCAGCTGAACTATCTTATTTACTTAGTTATTATAGCTTTAAAGTTAGCTATATGTGCCCAGACAATTTCCCAAACCTTTAATGGATTTAAAAATCCATTCAACTTTGTGGCAGAATGGGGTTATTAATAGGAACAAGTTTCTTTTTGTACCTGGACAAGATTTCATTCAACTTTAGATTGAAGTGCATATTGTATACATAGCCAGCAGCCTGGGACATGGGGGAAAGGGAGGAATGGGCAGGATATACTTTAAGCAAGTTTTCTTATTTCTAAGGGTCCCTCTAGCCATCAGGCTAGAAACATATCTACAAAATACTAAATTTTTTTGACCTACAGACATAATTTTAAGAGATTCAGAATAAAAGACATTTTCCTTGAACTCTTTTAAAGAGAGAATAATGCTCACCATAAACCAATATAGCTTCTCTGTTCCCCTAATGCTTTTCATGCACAAGATCATTAGGAATGCCTTGAATACTTTATCATTTTGTAGTAAATAGAAGTCAGAGAAAGTTATATAGATTAGAAGACATCAAAGATTACACAAGGTAAATGAGTTCAGCTGGGAATGATATAAAATCTCAGTCCAAGCAAAGACAGATCTCACCAACGATTGTCTTTTCTTAAGTCTCCACGATGCTAGGTTTTGGTACGTGTTAGGGGTTCATCTTCATCTGAAGAAATCCCTTCTCCACTGATGTAGGCATACAGAATTGTAGTGTGAGGGCACAGGTGTTGTATTCATATAGATAATGTTTAAAAATTCAATACAAGGAAGATTTCTTTTTTAAGGAAAGGAACTAGGGGAATGAAGAAAGGTCTAGCAGATAAGGTGGTACTTGAGTAGAATACTGATGAGGTGAGGAGTACTTTGAATATATGAGGAATAGTCAGTGCAAAGATATGTAGATGGAAAGGAGAATATCTGTGTGATAAATAAGAAAATCAGTTTATCACAACCATGGGGTATAAGGAGAGTAATATATAAAAAAGGCTGAATACATAAGCTGGGGTCAGGTTATGAAGGGTTCCAAGTAGAGAAGCTCATATTTAATCTGGGAGGTAATAGCCAATGAAGCTTACTGAGTAGGGGAATGAAATGTTCAAATCTAAACTTTAGGAAAACCATTCTGGTAGTTGTATTTAGGATTGCTATAGAAAAGGTCAATTAGGAAGATAATGCAGTCATCCAAGATAAAGATAATGGAAGCCTGAATTAGAATATTGTTCTTGTGAGGTGAAAGAAGGGGATGGATATAGATCATAAAGTCCCTGTACCATCACGACATTTAATTTCATGACAAACTCCATATTTCCTTGTATATATCAAATACCCCTTATGTTTTTGTTCAGTCCTTTCAATGAAAATCTCTGGAAGGAACTAGTCTTAGATAAATAATGGTATAGTGGTACATATAGATATATAGTGGTATAATCATGTCCAACTCTTCATGACTCCATTTAGGATTTTCTTGGTAAGATATTGAAATGATTTGTCACTTCCTTCTCCAACTCATTTTATATGAGGAAACTGAGGCAAATAGGAGAAAATGATTTGCCAGGAATATCTAGCTAGTAAGCTTCTAAGGCTGAATTTGAACTCAGCAATATGTCTTCCTGATTCCAAACCCAATGCTCTACCTAGCTGTTTAATGTCTCTTAAAACCCTTACCATAATAAGAATGTAAGCTCCTATAGGATAAGGACTATTTCATTTTTTGTCTTTGTATTCTCAGTGTCTAACAGTACTTTGCACAAAGCAGGCATTTAATAAATGCTCAAGTTGATTTGAATTAAACTGGTATTTAAAGAAATCATGGTGACATGTGATTTTCAATACTATAAAAAAGATGCTGTCAGGAATACAATTAAAAATTTAAGTTTACTTGCCCTCCTAAATCTATAAACTAGATGTGGCCCTATTCTTTCCACTGGCCTTTCTTAAAGATGTATTCTTACAGGCTATGGATAAAATTTAAGTGATTTACCCAGCTTTTTCACCAACAGGAAGAAATGTCTAAGTTCCTGGAACAGTAATACTTTTAATCAAATATAGCTCATAAATCACACTTACAACTTTCAGTCCTCAATCAATAGGGTATTTTATAGTCTGTAGCAAAATTATCTAGAAAGAAGTAGGAAAAACACAAGCGGGGATTATAGACAGGAGACCTCACGCAACTGGGTTCTATACTCTGTCAACCTAAAGGGATTAACTTGCCAATTTTAACAATGAGTGATCTATCCTGGAACAGCAGTATATTTATGAACCGCACAGAGCTAGTGCTAACGAAGCATTTTGGGAGGACACAATCAATAATATCAAAACAAAGAAAATGGATTCTCCCTTTTATTTCAGGTTGAGAACAATTATCAATAATTTGCTCATTAAGTGTGGGACAGAGATTTTCTCAGTTTTAATAATAAAAGAGTCATGATGCTTGTCTTAATTGACCAAAAAATTTTAAAACCTTAATGACATAGCATTTTGACTTGGACTTTCTATGTTATTTTTTTAAATAACTGCACAAAATATTCTCAATCAAAATAAAATTAACAAAATAATTGGCTTTGATCTCAAAGTTTAATTGTAAATCTGAAGTCTAAAAGAATTAGAGCTTCCCAAGAACATGCTTATGGATCACTTTAACTGTGTTTTTTTTTTCTGTGCAAATGAATTGGATATTACTAATTTCCAAAGCATTATGAATTTAAAAGCTATGTTCTTTTGCCACTTTAAAATGCTTTTTTAAGAGAGGTAAGTGAAATTTCTTTGACAATATAAATCTTTACATTTTCAGCTAGTGCTTATGTGAATTAATGGAAGAGTCACAGAAGTTCAGAGTTAGAAGAAAGCTCCAAATTATAACTGACCAAGAATCCTCTCTATAATTTATTTCATAAATAGTGACCCAGGATCAGTCTGAAGCCTTCCATTGAAAAAACACATCATATTCTGTTCTTGTCAGACCTTATAGGGAGTATTTTTCTGGACATTATGGCTTTAGAAGGAAATTGATAAGTTGGAAAGAATTCAGTGGAGGGTAACCATGATGGTGAAAAACCTTTAATACATGGACTATGAAAATCTCTGGAAGGAATTGGACATATTTAGTCTTAGATATATAGTGGTATAGTGGTTGGGATGAAATAATGACATTTAAGTAGGGGGGGCTTCTCATGTGGAAAAAATAAGACTTTATTAGGCTTCAGAGGGTAGAGGATAGGACCAAGAAAAATGGATAGAAGAAACAAAAAAACAAAAACAAAACAACCAAACATAATTTCCTAATAACCAAAACTATATAAAAATGGGATCACTTGCTTCAAGAAATGGTAGATTTCTCCTCCTTGGAAGTAAGGTAGAAGTGGGACAATCTTTTGTCATATAGATTGAAGATTCTTTCATGGATGGATTGGACTAGAGACTCAACCAAGGCCTCCTCCTAATTCCAAATTCCATTATGATATAACTACTTCCTGAGACAATCCATTCTACTTTTGTATATCTTTAATTATTAGGAACTTTTTCCTTAAACCAAAGAATAATATAGCTGTATTTAAGTATTTGGAAGACTGCTATGTGGAAGAGGGAAATAGAAGTCTAAATGTGCCTCTCTGCAACTTTGAACTGTTGATCCAAATATTGCCCTTTAGAAACAGTGAAAATGAATCAATTGTATTTTCCAAGTCACTGCTCTTCACTATATGAAGTTGTAATGTCCAACCAAAGGTAATACAATTCATTTGAATAGGCATTTATTATATACCTGCTATTATACTAAACATGGCATTATATTAGGTGCTGGGAATATAAAGTCAAAATTATGGTCACTATGAAAAGCTTACGTTTTTACCAGGAGCAGAAAGATATACAAATAGGAGTATATACAAGTGTGCAAATAGTAATTTAAGGAGCAGGGAGAGTATAGCACGTAAGGAAATAAAGAAGTTTTACCTCTATGAGTTAAACCTTGAAGGAAACTAGGGGATTCTAAAAGACAGAGGTTTATGTGTATAATCTAGGCATGAGGAAAAGCCTCTGAAAAGGCAAAGGTGGGAGACAAAATATTGAATATGGGAAAAAGCAAATAGGCATTTTTGGCTGGAATACAGAGTGCATTGCTTGAAGGAGAACCGTATATATTTAGACTGGAAACTTATGCTGACATCTGTTTATGAAGAGGTTCAAATGATTGAGAAAGCTGTATTTTATTTTAGATGTAACCGAAAGTGAAAATTTTTGAGCAGGAACATAACATTGTGATTTTAAGTTTAGTAGTGCCTAATTAAATGGCCATTCAGCAAAAGAAATTTCCTGAGACTTTGTTAGGTGGTTGGCTAATATCTGGTTGTTGATGCTTAAAAGTGGTTATACAAGTCTGATAATAATAATTCCATAGGCATAAAAAGCTGAACATAATAAGTTCAATTAATAGCATCCTTATCAAATAAGCTACTTTAATAGTAAGCTTAATCTTATTTTCTGTTCATTTTATCAGCTAGATAATAGAATGGATAGATAATACTGGTCCTGGATTCAGAAAGAAGCTGGTTCAAATCTGGCAACAAACACGTACTACTTGTGCTTGCCTAATTTTCCTTAGCCACAAATAATTGTTATAATAGCACCTATATCTGAGGGCAGTTTAGAAGAACAAGTGAGATTATACTTTTAAAGATCTTAGCTCAGTGCCTGTCACTTAACAAATAATTATTTCTTCCTTTTAACAAAGGTTTCAAAAGGAACAATAACAATAAATTTGATTATAATATTGTATAATTTGTTAATAAGATGTATCAGTCACTTAAAATTAATTCATAGATCAATAAGCCCTGAGATTTAACCTTAGTTCTGATCCATCAGTTCTCTGGCCCTAAACCATTTCTGCCAACCTAAATAAATGGCAATATGATTCTTTGGAAAATAGATTGATTTTGGATTCAGAGAACCTAGACTTGAATCTGGATTTGATTGCTACCTTTGTGACTTTGGACAAATCACTTACCTGATTTAAGGCTCATTTTCTTCATTCATAAAATGGGGACAAAGTAACTTTCCAGTGACAGCCATTTTATTTTTTTAAATAAAAGTAACAAATCATTTACCTTACAGGGTTGTTGCAAGAGTCATAGTTATATTTTCTAAACTTCAAAACATAAGTCAGATGATTACAAGAATAGGGAAAGATCTATTGCTTCATCATTATGTGAAAATGTGAAGGCAGCAATACCAGTCACTAACATAGAACTTTCCCAGTATGCTAATTAGTAGCATTGTTTGAAATATATAGAGGTTAAGTTATTTGCCTAGGACTAAACAACTAATTAGTATTGAAGCAGGGTATGAACTAAATTTTTCCCAACTCTGAGTCCTGCTTCAAGATTATTATTAATAATGTTATCACTTATCTTCCTCTTCAGGTGTTTTAGTTTTCCTCAAATATTTGCCTAGTTCCTTTTTTCCCCTGAGGTTTGATTTACTAATTTATTAATGCTGTGCTGAGCATAGACCATAATTTCTTATCATTTTATACTACTAAGTGAGAATATCAGAGGTCATATTGCTAGGACTTTACATGAATGTAATATGTATCTATAAGGAAGTAACAAAGGATAGAGCTCAGTTAGGTATTGGGAAAGGAAGAAATGTGTATGAGTATACATTTCTCCCAAAACTTAAATTTTTAATTTCTGTGGTCCTTGAAGAACCTTCCTTCTGACTACCTGCTGTTGCTACCTACTGTGATTAAGACAGAAATTCTTTATCTGTTGTCCATGATATATATATATATATATATATACATATATATATATATATATATGTATATATATATGTAAATTTTAAAAACTGTATTTCAATATATATCTTACAAAGGCATTTATCATCATTAAGTATTTTTATTAAGCATTTTTTAATCCTAGTCATTTAAAAGTATACTTTTTAAATTATATTGGTAAAGGAATCATTTAACTTACAACAGAAAAACCTTTCAAATCCTGGAAAATGACAACCATTTTAGAGAATACAGCAGCAATTCTTTATAACAATTTAGGACAGGATGGAGCACATTGGAATGTATATTGAAGCCTGAAGAATGATTCTTGGGGCAGGAAAGAGATGAGGTCAACAGATATCTAGTACCTATTTCATGAATTTGATACTAGCATTTGCTCCAAATGAATGTAGCAAACAACATCTTTGAATTTTGCAAACAAAAATTTCATTGTACTAGATGCAACAATTTATTCTAATTTTCTTAAAAATCTGCCCTTCTATAAACCATATAATGAAGTAATATGGGGGAAAAAAGCATAAAGGATATACTGTAAGGAAGTAACCTATTTGCCAGTCATCCCTGTATAGGGGTCAGGGCAGAACATAATCCAAGAAATTGAGGAGATTCTCTTTGCAAAAATTTGTTTGAAGAGATCATAAAAAGCAGTCTCTGATGGGGGCACAGATTTGGTTTTCTTATGTCACATTCAAAATCCTATCCAATTTACATATTTGTTTCTTTTATACTTTATTAATTTAGTTTAAAAATAAACTTTATCTTGTATTCATCATAATTGTTGCTTTCTGACAGGAGTTCATGAAGAATTATTTGGCCTATAAACTATTATAGTTATAGTCTGGGCAAAGTTATGCAGTGGATATAATATGGGACCTAGAGTTAGGAAGACCTGAGTTCAAATGTGGTTATGTGGCTATGGAAAATCCACTTAACCATGTTTGTCTCAATTTCCTTATGTATAAAATGAGCTAGAGAAGGAAATGACAAACTATTCCAGTATCTTTGCCAAGAAAACTTCAAATGGGGCCACAAAGAACCAGACAACAACATCAAAGTTATAATCTAAGTGTTCTCATTAATATTTTTATTAACAGCAATTTGTTTTATTTATTATCAAAAGCAAAAAAAGTTGCTTATGTTTTTTTTTTAATCTAATTTCAAAAATTAAATTTAGAAGCATTTCTTTATAGTAGCTAATCTATTTTTTACTAATCTTATTTTTCTTTTCTAATTCCTATTCTTTATACTTGTTACTATAAACCCAATCAACATTGGCTATAAAACTAATCAACATTAATGAGATTGCATTTTAAATTATCCTCCTAATTAGTTCTTTCTCTTTGAAATGTTATTAATCCCGTGAATTAATTATTTTGGTATGAATATGGATGATACGCACTTTTCATAAAAGCCCATTCTAATTCCATATATTGAATTCACTGATACCCACATAAAATTATGTTTATCACAACAGTATTTATTAAAAGTAATATATGCAAAATACCATGCAAGATATTCCAAGAATAAGCAACTATTTTTTATCTATGACTTTGTTTCAATAGTTATGATTTCTATAACTTTTGATTTCAACAAACATTTATTAAATGTCTACCATATGAAAAATGTCCTTGTGCTAAAATATTCTGTTAAAGAATTATCCCCCTCCTCCCTTATTTTTTTTATTCTAGGTTACAAATTTGTTCATCTAGTAATTTGGATGATATTAGTGGGAACAAGTGGCAAAATATTAGCCTCTGTTCAGAGATCATGCTAGGAAAAAACTAACTACAATATGCTGATTGTTAGAGAGTTTTTTTTTTGTTAGAGTTAGTTTTTTTTTTAACCTAGGGAAAGTGGCACAAACCATTAGTTGGGGAGGGATGATGATATAAAACAACGTAAAGCCTTAATGAGAAAGATGGTTGGGGGGAGAAGGTCAGGATAGTCTAGAAAGGAGCTCACTAAATAAGTTCTCAAAGCCTATAATGATTGGAACCACTTTCTGGCTCTCTCAATTCAAAAACTGAGTTTGAGATTCAGAAATGTCATTACAGATGGTGGCGGAGATCAGACAGGAGTCTCTGTAACCTCCTCTAACCTCCCCTCAAACCAACAACATATGAAGCCTCTAGACTGATTCTGAAGCAAAAAAAAATCCACAATATCTGGAGAACAACACGATTCTAGAAGAAGATACTCTGGAAGAACCTCAAAACAGGTCTGTTTTAATTGGGCAGGGGGTGGTCTACTGAACCCAGACTGAATCGCAGGGAGACCGGGGCAGGGATCTGGAGCAGGGAGCTGGAACAGGAGTCGGAACAGGAGTGGGAGCGTTGTGCTTTTCACACACCTGGGAGTCTTCTGCGGGCCTCTTGGAACAATTTGTCCTGATTGTGGGCAGGTGGTTTGGAGGGTCTGCCTTTTGAGGGGGATAGATTGTGAACCACTGAACCCCTGATGAGCATCCGTAACTAGCTGCCATTACACAGCACCTTAAAGCAATCAATCAAACAACAGGACTGATAAGCACCAGAAATAATTCAATCAGCAGAGCTGCCCAGTACCTGAAATAATTCAAACAGCAGAACCGCCCCAGGGTGTGAACTAAAGCAGAACTGCCCAGCCCCTGACATAATTCAATCAGCAGAACTGCCCAGTTCCTGAAATAACTCAATCAGCAGAACTGCCCCAGGGAAAATTAAAGCAGCTGTCCCACCTTTGCCCTAAACAGACCTCACACCTTTAAAAAGAAATGAATAAAAAACCAAAAAGAGCTCTCACCATAGACAACTTTTATGGAGAGAGGGAAGAACAGACCTCAAATCCTGAGGCCCCTAAAGGTAAAGCAACTCCAGAAAAAGCCCCAAAGAGAGACATAAATTGGTCTCCATGTCACAAGGCTTT
>JAJPUD010006136.1:3419-23971 GCA_023553655.1 Myrmecobius fasciatus | reverse complement strand
AAATGCAAATTAAGACAACTCTGAGATACCACTACACACCTGTCAGATTGGCTAAAATGACAGGAAATGATAATGATAACTGTTGGAGGGGATGTGGCAAAACTGGGACACTGATACATTGTTGGTGGAACTGTGAATGGATCCAACCATTCTGGAGAGCAATTTGGAGCTATGCTCAAAAAGTTATCAAACAATGCATACCCTTTGACCCAGCAGTGTTTCTACTGGGCCTATATCCCAAAGAGATTTTTAAGGAGGGAAAGGGACCCACATGTGCAAAAATGTTTGTGGCAGCCCTTTTTGTAGTGGCAAGAAACTGGAAATTGAAAAGATGCCCATCAATTGGAGAATGGCTGAATAAATTATGGTATATGAATGTTATGGAATATTATTGTTCTGTAAGAAATGACCAACAGGAGGATTTCAGAGAGGATTGGAGAGACTTGCATGAACTGATGCTGAGTGAAATCAGCAGAACCAGGAGAACATTATATACAGCAACAAGACTATACGATGATCAATTTTGATGGACATGGTTCTCTTCAACAATGATGTGATTCAAACCAGTTGTTCTGCGATGAAGATAGTCATATACATCCAGAGAGAGGCCTGTGGGAACTGAGAGTGAACCACAACACAGCATTTTAACGCTTTCTGTGAATATTTCCATGCATTCTGTTTTCCTTCTTAGGTTGTTTTTTTTCTTCTTCTCTTTCTAGATCTGATGTTTCTTGTGCAGTAAGATAACTGTATAGATATGTATACATGTATTGTACTTGTCATATAATTTATCCTATTTAGCATGTATTAGATTACCTGTCATCTAGGGGTGGGGGGAGGGGGGAGGGAAAGGAAAAGCTTGGGAAAAAAAAAGTTTTTTTGCAAAGGTCAATGTTGAAAAGTCACTCATATGTTTTGCAAATAAAAAGCTTTATTAAAAAAAAACTGAGTTTGAACAAAATCCTGGTTGCTCAACTTAGTTATAGCTCTTGCCATTATCTTTAACAAAGACAATGGCAAAATACAAAAAAGCATGGATTTGGATTCAATAGTGAAAAATCCAAATCTAGCCAGATCATTTTACTTAGGTAATTAAGTCAATTAGGCCCTTTGAATGTCAACTTCTTCATCAGTAAAATGATGGATCCTGCCTAATTCACAGGGAATGCTAGGAGGATCAAGTGAGATAATTTATGTGAAAGTGTGTTGTCATCATAAAGGAAAAGAATATAAGCTCCTTTAGAGCAGGGAGTTTTTTCTTTTTGTTTTTGTTCAGATGCTTCAGCATCTACCATATCTATACATAGTAGATATTTTTAAAAATTGGGAATTTAATTGAATAAAGCACAGGAATAAATATGAGTTTTAGTAATATTATCACAAGTGTTATCATCATAGTCATCATCAGAAATTTTCCACTACAAATTTTCTTGGTATTCATTTATTCAATCAAAAATGAGACAGAGTCAGAAAAAAGACTGGCAAGAGCAATTGTTAAGTGCTATCAATCAATTTTAAAAATGCCATCAGTATGATGTAGAGATGATCATGGGTCCTTGATGGTTATGGGAACATGAACTTTGTATTCCAAGCTGAAAAAGCTTCAAACAGTGTCCCTCAACTCAATTAATTTTTTGTTGTTGTTGTTGGAGGGAGGGAGGTCAAGAGCTAAGATGCTAGAAAAAACAAAACAAAACAAAACAAAACAAAACAAAACAAAACAGGAAGTTGCCTGAGTTCTTCCCAGTTTCCCTCTAAAACAATGTTTAATCAAGCTTCTAAAAGAATGCTAGAGCAACAGAATCCATAATAAGATGAAGTGAAAAAATTTTCCAATCTAAGATAAATTAGAAAGACTTTAGAAAAGGTCTCTTTTCATTGGATATAAAGGAAGTATAGGCCAGTACAGGCACATTAAACCAAGCCAGCTAGAGGCTGTTGGCCACAGCACGGATCACAATTAAAACCCCACAATTCTGACTTAGCATGCCAGTGGCACAGTAGGCATCTCTACCTAGCATGGAAGGCAAACTGATAGCCCAGAAAGCCAGGGCACAATCGATGTGACTAGGCCGGGCCAAATTAGTACATTGGGCAAGTCACAAAATGCAGATGTCCTTTTCCAGAGAGCCAGTGACTAGGCCTCTAGACCTTAGTATAAGAAGATTGGGACAATTCCCCCTGTACTCAAGGAGCAGAGTTCATTTTTTTTTAAAGAACTTTGACTATAGAAAACTACTATGACAATAGGAAAAATCAAAACAAAAATTCAGAGTAGAAAAACAGTGTCAAAATGCCTACATGGGAAATTTCAGAGAGGAATAGAAATTAGTCTCAAGTCTAAATCTTTTTGGAAGAACTAAGAAAGGATTTTAAAAATCAAGTCAGAGAATTAGAAGAAAAATTGGGAAAAGAAATGAATTATATATACACGTGAATTATGAAAAAAAAAGAGTCAATAACTTGGAAAAGGAAGTACAAAAACTGACTGAAGCAAACAACTAAGTCCTTAAAAAATAGAATTGGCTAAATGGAAGGGGAGGATTTACTGAAGAAAATAACCCTTTTAAAAGTAGAATGGGGGGGGGGGAGCTAGGTAGATAGAGCACCAGCCCTGAAGTCAGGAGGATCTGAGTTCAAATTTGGTTTCAGACACTTAACATTCTCTAGCTGTGTGACCTTGGGCAAGTCACTTAACCTCAATTGCCTCAGCAAAAAGCAAAAAAATAAAAATAAAAATAAATAAAAAAAGAAAGTAGAATAGGCCAAATGGAAAAGTTCAAAAACTGATTGAAGAAAATGATTCCTTAAAAATTAGAACTGGGAAAGTGGAAGTTAATGGCTCTATGAGACATCAAGAATCAGTCAAACAAAATAAAAAATAAAAAAAGAAGAAATGTAAAATACCTCAATGGAAAAGCAACTGATCTGGAAAATACATCCAGGAGAACTAATTTAAGAAGTATTGGATTACCTAAAAATTATTATCAAAAGTCTGGAAAACAGCTTTCAAGAAATTATTGAGAAAAACTGCTTTGATATCCCAGGGCCAGAGGGTGAAATAGTCATCAAAAGAATCCACCAATCACCTCCTGAAAGAGACGCCAAAATGAAAACCCCAAGGATTATTATAACTAAATTCCAGAACAATCAGATCAGGAAGAAAATACTGCAAGCAGCTAGAGAAACATTTCAAGTATCAAGTAACCACAGTCAGGATTACAAAGTATTTAGGAGTTGTACTTTTTTTTTTTTTTTTTTTTTTTGCTGAGGTAATTGGAATTAAGTGACTTGCCCAGGGTCACACAGGGAGGAAGTGTCTGATATCAAATTTGAACTCAGGTCCTCCTGACTTCAGGATTGGTGCTTTAACCACTGTGCCACCTAGCTACCCCTTAGGAGTTCTACATTAAAGGATTAAAGGGTTTTGAATATGATGTTCTGGAAGCTTTCAAATATAAGATTCAAGAGAAGCATAAAAAGATAAAATAGAAAAAAAGCTATGGAATTCAATAAGGTTAAGCTGTTTATCTCCTACATGGGAAAATGATACTTGTAACTCTTAATTGTATCTCTATTGGGGCAGTTAGAATGAGTTTACTTAAAGCAGTGGATATAAGTTGACTTTGATGTGATGATAAAAAATAATTAAGAGTAAAGAAAAAAAGATTGTACTGGAAGAAGAGGAAAAGAAGAGATGAATGGGGCAAATTATATCACTTGAAAAGGCAAGCAAAATATTACAGAAGAGGAAATTAAGGGAAAGAAAGATCATTGTTTGAACCTTACTTTAATCAGATTTGGCTCAGAGAAGTAATAATATACACGTGGAATTGGGTAGAGAAATCTACAGGGAAGTTGGAGGGAAAAGGGGAAACAAAAAAAGGATGGAGGATGATTAAAAGTAAGAAAACTATTAAAATATTAAATAAAACAGCTCATATGTTTTAATAGAAAAATCAACAAAATAGATAAACATTTGCTTATTTTGAATTAAAAAAAAAAGAAAACTAAATTACTGGTATCAGAAATGCAAAAGCTTAATTCACCACCAATAAAGAGGAAATTAAAGCAATAATTAGGATCTATTTTGCTCAACTGCATGGCAATAAATCTAACAATCTATGTGAAATGGTTGAATACTTACCAGAAAGATAAATTGCCCAGATAAACAGAAGGTGACTTAAAATATTTAAATAACTCCATTTTAGAAAAAAGAAATAAACTTTCTAAGAAAAAAATCCCCAAAGGCAGATGGATTTACAAATAAATTCTGCTAAACATTTAAAGAACAATTAATTCCAATACTATATAAACTATTTTTGAGGGGGGAAAAGGTAAAGAAAGAGTTCTATTGAATTTCTTTGAGACAGTTGTAGGGTTGATTTCTAAACCTGGAAGAACAAAAACAGGAAATTATGGAACAATTTTCCTAATGAATATTAAGGAGAAAAAAATTAAACACATTATTAACAAAGAAATTACAATTTATCAACAGGATAATACACTATAACCAAGTGGTATTTATACCAGAAATGCAGGGCTGGTTCAATATTAAGAAAAAATTGACTACATCAACAACTAAACTAACTGAAATCATATGATTTTCTCAATAGATGCAGGAAAAATTCTTGAAAAAATACTATACCTATTCCTATTAAAAACAATAGAGAGCATAGAAATAAAGGGGATGTTCCTTAAAATGCTAAGCAGTATCTATCTAAAACCATCAATAAGCACTATCTCTAATGGGGATAAGCTAGAAGTATTCCTAATAAGGTCAGGTATGAAATAAGGATGCCCATTATCACCACTAGTTTCAAAATTGTACTAGATGTGTCAACATTAGGAAAAAAAAAGAAGAAAAAGAATTTGAAGGAATTTAGGCAATGAGGGAAAAAACGATTACTTTTTGTAGATATGATGGTATACACAAAAATCCTAGAAAATCAACTAAAATTACTTGAAATAATTGAGAACTTTATCCAAGTTTAGTTTATGAAATTAACCCATGTAAATCATCAACTTTTCAATACATTGCCAACCAAGACTAGCAACAAGAGATAGAAAGAAAAATATCATTTAAAATAACTTAGACAATATAAAATATTTTGGAGTCTATTTTCCAAGACAAGTCCAGGAACATATTAGCACAATTGCAAAAATAACTTTTCACACAAAGTCAGATCTAAACATTAAATGTTAATTACTCACGAATGCAGTAAGATAATATAATACAAATGAAGATTCTGTCTGTCAATTTACTTATTCAGTGCCATATCAACCATCTACCAAAAATATTCTATAGAGCTAGATAAATAATATCAAAATTCATCTTTTTGACAAAAGGTCAATAATATCAACAGAATTAATGAGAAAAAAAATTCAAAGGAAGGTGGCCTACCTGTACCAGATCTAAAACTGTATTATAATGCAGCAATCATCAAAACCATTTGGAATTGGCTAAGAAATAGAGTGGTGGATCAAAGGAATAGATTAGGTTCATGAGACAGAGTGGTAAATTATAATAGTAATCTTCTTTTTGATAACCCCAAAAATTCCAGCTTCTGGGAACAGAACTCACTATTTGACAAAAACTGGTGGGGAAACTTGAAAAGATTGTGACAGAAATTTGGCATAGTTTAATATCTCACACTGTCTTTTAAAATAAGATCAAGATGGATACATGGTTAAGATATAAAGGGTGATGACATATATAAATTAGGAGAGCAAGGAATAGTTTATTTGTCAGATCTATGAAGAAGAGAAGAATTTATGACCAAACAGGAGACAGAGAAATATGAAATGCAAAATGGATTATTTGATAACATTAAATTTTAAAAAAAACCTTTATGTACAAATAAAACCAATGCAAGCAACATTAAAAGGAACTAAGAAAACTGGGAAACAATTTTAAAGGCACTGTTAACTGGCCAAAGGATATGAACAAGCAGTTTTCAAATGAAAAGAATAAAGCTATTTATAGCCATGGGAAAAATGCTCTAAATCACTGTTGATTAATAAGATGCAAATTAAAAGAACTCTGACCTCATAATATTATTATTATATAATATAATTATGATATTATGAGGTCATAATATTATGACTTCATAATAATGGATTTGCTATTATGACAAAAAAAGAAAAATGATGTGTTGGAGAAAATGTCAGAAAATTGGAACACCAATGCATTGTGGGTAGAGTTGTGAATTGTTTCAATAATTCTGGATAACAATTTGGAACCACTCCCAAAATGCAATCAAAATGCATACCCTTTCATTTAGCAATATAACTATTAGAGATCATTTGTGTTTGCAAAGAAGTAGAAATTGAAGGGAGGCCCATCATTTGAGGAATTGCTGAATAAGTTGTTGTATATGAATGAAATGGAATACAATTATTTTATAAGAAATCATAAGCAGGTGGACTTAAGGAAAACCTGGACTTCTGTGAACTGATGTTCACTGAAGTGAACAGAACCAGGATAACGTTATCCACAGTAATAGCAACTTTGTGCAACAATCAACTATGAATAAGTTAGTTCTTCTCAGCAATACAATGATCCAAGACAATTCCAAAAGACTCTTGATGTAAATGTATCCATATCCTAGGAAAATAACATTGGAATCTGAATGCAGATTAAAGCATACTATTTCACTTTACTTTTTGTTTGTGGTTTTCCCATTTTGTTCTCTTCTTTCACCATATGACTAATGTAGAAATATGTCTACATGACTTCACATATATGATTTATATCAGATTGCTTATCATCTTCAGAAAAAGATGGGAGAGATAAAAATAAAGTCAAAATCTTGTAAAAATAAACATTGATATGAAAATTGATTCACATATAATTAAAAAACACCATTTAGAAAAAAATTAAAATTGACAAATCAAACAAGAAAAAATTGTCACCCTTAAAAATGCAAAATTATTCTCTGAGTGCTTCTAAAACACGTACAAAGAACAATCAAGCTATGTATGAAAAGGCCAATAGTTACCTGTCTATCAGATCACACCTTTATTATAATTTTCATCATTATTGTTTTGGCTCAGCAATTCATAGAAGAAAAAAGTGCAGTATGATACAATAGAGTGTTAGACTGCCCAAGACCACTATTTGCTTTTATTGGCAAATATGTTTGCTTTTTGCCCCCTTTTCCTTATTAAATGTAACCCTTAACCAATCCTTTTAATTGCTACTGACCTCAGTTTTCCCATGTGAAAAAATAAATAACTTAATAGTATTTTCCTTATTAGATTATTTTATAGATAAAAAGAGATAACATCTGTAAAGCGTCTTGCAAACCTTACAATGCTATAATTATTATGATGATTATTATGATCAATATTGTTGGAAAGATGATCAACATGAATAAAAGCAGAACTTTCCAAAATCAAAATGTAATTTTTTTAATGAATACCATAAATTCCATAGCAACATGGCTGAGGTAAACCTGCTTTACTGTTAAGAACAAAGGAGTTGGGATAATGGAATAACTGACGTGACTTTAGTATCATCAAGTATTTATTGAAATTCAGAGATTTCTGGTAAATGACAACCCTTTTAATTCAGATTCTCCCATCTAAAGGATGGTACTATTCTTGCCACTGCCATGACAAACAAAAGGATCTTAAGTATTACCAAGAGGACATTGAAAGAGCACTTTGTTTGGAGGAATAAAAGTACCAATAACAAAATGTAATATAAATAATAAATAATCCCTTGCTGCTGATACAAGAAGTTCTTTGCTTATAGTTCTACAATAATATTAAATCACTATTACCAGGAGACTCAAATTTATAAACCTAGTTTGGCCTCCTGGCTAGAGCTTTGGTATTCCCTTCAAAGGCAAAAATGTTTGTTTTATCCTCCCTTTACTTTTCTGCTTGGTTTGTAATTTGAAATAATTGCCACAATGTTTCAGTAAATTTATGGTCATCAGCTTTTGTGGTTAGTAGGTATGTCCTCAGTGTTAAATTGAAACCCAAAGGCAGAGAGATATATTGAATGGAGGAAAGGAAAGCAACAGACACTACTATATTATTGGCTGTGTACCTACTCAGACATCAAGTGTGTTAATGAATGAATGGTATTTTCTTTGAATTCCAACTGGAACATGAAGGCTGCCAATCCATAAGGTCTTAGAATGAAGTGGAGAGGACCCCATTAGGCAATATGATTAAATTCTTAGAATCACAGAGTAGAAGCTTTCTGACAGCTATGTACACATGACAACTATACTGCACATACCTCAAATTGGGGAAAGTACTCTTATAATCCCAGGTTCATGACACTTTGGGAAATTGGATCATGAATGATATAAGAGGATAGAAATGAGTGAATATGTTGTTTATCTTATCCGTTTGGTGACACTTAAAAATGATGGCAAGATGTGCCATTTGTTAACACAAGATTGTGTGTGTGTGTGTGTGTGTGTGTGTGTGTGTGTGTGTGAGAGAGAGAGAGAGAGAGAGAGAGAGAGAGAGAGGACACAAAGACACACACACACACACACACACACACACACAGAAAATGAATGAGAATGTGTAAGATAGCCACACAGACAGAATTTGGCAAACAGAAACACAGAAGACAGCAAGGTATGGCTAATGAAGATTAAATAAGATGACAAGCATGTGCTTCTATCCAGCAATAGAAATGCTTTTTCCATTTGTGTATAATTTTAGGTACAGCAGAAAGTACGCATATAGGAATTCAGGTCTCAAATTCCTCACTGTAGGCAGTACATGACAGCCTTTTATTTCAGGGCTCCCATCACCTGTCAGTCCAACTAGACTAGGAAAGGCAGAAAATGTTTTTGCTAAGTTTTCTGTATGAAATAATTTATGAAGATTTCTGTATTTTTATTAAAATACTATTAATACATGGGCTACTTTAGTACATGGGCATATTTGTACTTTTAGATATTTCCCCTAATTATTTAATGGACATTTGATAAGTATTCTTTCTCTCCAAGGGGATCACTCTGCAAATGAGTTTTGGGGTTACTTTCTGTGACAATGTGTTATTTACCAGTGTCAAGGATATTGGGCTTAGACTAGTCACACAGGGAATTTCGGGAAGTAGTAATAAGAGGTTCTGAAGAGAAACTAAGCTATTGTCATTAAAGTCAAAGTAATGCAATGCTTTTTCATATTCATGTGAGTTAATATCACTTAGTGGACAATGAGACACCCTCTTAGGAGAATCTGTGTTTAAGCCTTAACTTTGAGATATATTATCTCTGCAATCCCAAGCAAGTCACTTCATCTCTCAGTAAGATAATAATAATTATAATATTTAACATTTATACAGTGCTTTAAGGTTTAAAAAATGCTTTACATATATTATATCTTTCAACTCTCTTAGCACCCCTGGAAGATAGATATTATTTTCTTCATTATAGATGAGAAAATTGAGTATAAGAGATGTGAAGTGATTGTCCAGGAGCATAGAGCTAGTGAGTATCTGATTTGAACTTTGGTTTCCTTAATTCTAGATCCATTATTCTATCCATGCTGCAATAGCTTGCTGCCTCCTATGAGAAACTGAGGAATTATAATCTCCATCGAAATATTTGAACTAATGAAATTATCCTTCAAAACATATAGATGCAAAACATTGTCATGTGCCCAGTTGAATAAAAACAAATAATAAAATAAAAAAGAAACAACAAAAATTAAAAAAAAACCAAAACATGAAATTGTCAAGGAAATTCAAGATTCTAAGAAGCTAAGATGTTTTGTTTTTGTGAAAAAAACTCTTTGTAAACCTTAAATTCACTATATAAATGTTAGTGCTAAATCTTATGTATTTGAAGGGTGCAGAGAAAGTGCTGAGTTCAAATCCTGTTTCACACACTAAATAGCTATTTAGTCAGATAAATAGCTATTTGATTCTGGGATCCTGAACAAGTACCTCAACCTCTCTGTGTCTCAGTTTCCTCATCTGTAAATTATATATATATATATATATATAAAGTACTTTAAACCTTAAAATGATATATAAATGCTTTTTGTTTTGGGTCTAGTTGTTTCAGTCATGTCTGACTCTTCATGATCCCATTTGGGCTTTTCATGGCAAAAAGACTGAAATGGTTTGCCATTTCCTTTTCTGGCTTATTTTATAGATGGGGAACTGAAGCAAACAGGGTTAAGTGCCCTTGCCAAGGGTCACACAGCTAATAAGTGTCTAAGTGGATTTTAACTCAGATCTTCCTAATTCCAGGTCTGCTACTCTAGAAACTGTGCCACTTATCGCAATGCTAGGTATTATTATTAGTTCCCCAACCAACTCTCTAAGACCTGGAGGAGATACTAATATGTATGGGAAGAAGGAATTTCCTTCTCCAATGATATCATAGGTGAGAGTGGGAAGAGAGGAAGAAGAAAAAGAGAATGATGCAATTCAGACCCCTTATTTTAAAATATATCCACTCAGGCTCATATAATCTCAATAATCTCAGATGAGAATAACAGACATACAAGGCTTTCTCCAACATTTCTTATTTGGAAATTCTCCAAGAATATGCATTTAACTAATAGAATCTCTGAATCGAGGTTCATAAATGTACCATGATGAGGCATCAGAACAGAACTTCCATGGAGATGCAATGAATAAAAGTATAAACTCACATTTATGCAATGCTTTTAAAATTTATAATGAACTTTCTTCACAAAAATAAGGTAGTTTAGCCTCTAGAGAATCTTGATTTTCTTGATGATCTCATACTTTGAAGGATTTGTGATATTGCTGGTATTCCTTCTTCCAATACATTACAAGATCTCCTTGCCACCTTGGAAGAAACTGATATTTTAATGGCTATATAAAATAATGAGTCTGGAATTGAGAAGACTAAAGTTTAAATCTTGCTTTGGATCCAAAACAGTTGTGTGAAAATAAATAAGTTACTTGGAATCTCTAAACCTTAGTTTCCCCATTTGTAAAATAAAAATACTATCTGCTTTGTAAAATCTGAGTCAATTGAAATAATACATGCAAAGTAATATTTATATAAATATAACTATTTTGATTATTAATTTAGTTATTTTCATGCTTTATAATTGTTGTCCAGTAATTTCAATAAATTGTCCTTGGAGGATCTATCCAACACAGTAGAAGGTTTCTTCTCTATTTTTTATGTGTGTATATGTGGTTATTTTGTGGGCACCAGTTTATCATTGAGGATGCTTCTGTGCTCTCTCAGTTTGACTAAAAAATTAGCACATCTTATTTTCCAGACATACAGGTATTGTATGACTCATAATGATCTTTTTATGTTATTTGTCATATGCAGGTAATTGCTGATAGCATGCTCACTTAGAAATACCTTAGTTTCTTCCACTGCACTTTGGATTATTTATAATTTTAATTCTTTTGAGATCATAGTTTTCATGAATTGCAGACATAAAGCACTGCTTGGCCCATACTGCTGTTAAAAATATATATTTTAGGCATTTTGAGATTATTGAAAATGCTCTACATTTTCCAAAATCAATCCAGTCTGAGCTCCTGCCAAAACTTGATTCTAGGCTCTGTCTATTTTGTAGTACTCATCCAATATATGAGGACTAATTTCTGGGAGATGAACATTTGGATACATGCTCAGAATCTGAAAAATATACATATATGATTAACTTTATTTCTCAAATGTTGATAAACTACTTTTTGTGGATTTTACTGAGCAAGTTTTACACTGTTCTGTGGTTTGATATAGGGGAGGAGGAGGAAAAAAAGTTCATAACTTTATTAGATTATTAGATATATTATTATATATCTAAGAAGAATAACAAGTTGCACATAATAGATTTGCAATTTCATGTGCAGGCACCCCTCATTATACCATGTTATGGAAATGATTGTTTTATTCCTTAAATTCAAAATTAAAAAAATAGTATAATTAACATCATCTACAAATAGTTTTTTACTTTCAACAACAAATATATTTTTAAAACATTGCATTCTGTGTGGGACATTTTCTAAGGCACTGATGAAATACCTGAGTAGAGTATATCTCAATATTGGACTTTACTGAATGACAATACTCAAGATTTACACAAGTTATCTTCATTGTTGCATCTGTCAGTTATAGTTACACACACACACACACACACACACACACACACAACCCTTTAATATTTTACTTTTAAAGTGCCTAAGATCAGTTTTGAATCTCAGTGGGCTAGCCTCATAACCTGAATGCTAAACACATGCTTAGTTAAACTACTATTTACCAGAAAATTTTCACAAGACAAGTGCTCATACTTGCATAAGAAAAGATACAAGAGCATCCTCAAGGTCTCTCTGAAGAACTTTAGTATTAATTGGAAGACATGAAAGATGCTCACCATGGCATGTCCACATCAAAGAAGTTGCTATACTCCATAAGCAAAGAAGAATCATAGTAGCACAAACGAAATACAACCTGCATATATCCAGGGACATCTCAAATGTTCTAAAGGACTACTGGTGTTTGAACTGTGGTTAACCTATCAAATTAATATTGAACTGATCAGCCACAGCCAAATACTCTGTTCTTTCACCCCAGCATCATATATTACTAGTCCTCTTTGAAAAGGAAGGATGAACAGCAAGAATATAAAGGCAAAAAATCTTGTTTTAGGAGACTGAATTTTACAGTCTCAAATCAAATGCTTTTTCAACATCATTAAATGGGAGGCGGGGCCAACATAGCAGAGTAAAGGCAGAAACTCACCCAATTTTTTTCTCCAAATCTGTCAAAATTCTTTTAAATAATGATTCTAAACAATTTTTAGAACATCAGAACCTATAAAATTACAGATTGAACATTTTCCAGCTGAGGACAACTTAGAAGGTCAACAGGAAAGATCTATCGCACTGGGTATGAGTCCAGCAGTCCTGGAAAAGGCTGCACCAGCACATTCCCCACCAAAATAAACCAAGAGCCTAGACATCATTAAAAAAAAGAGCTTAAACATCATGTTCCAATAAACTATTTTGGGCAAAATAGAAATTGAAAGAGCATATCCTTCATTTCTTGAAAGAGATCTCAAGATGCAAACTCCCAGGAACTCTCAGGTCAGGAGAAAATATTTTAAGCTTCCAGACAGAAATAATTCAAGTATAGTGGAGCTATGGTAAAGATAACATAAGCTTTAGCAGTTTCTACATTAAAGGATCAGAGCACTTGAAATATGACATTCTGGTGAGCTGTAGAGAAGGATTACAAATGAGAATCATCTATCCAAGAAAACTGAATACATTCCTTCAGGAGGAAAGGTGGACATTCAATGAAATAGAGGATGTTCAAATATTGAAGGAGGGAGTAGTCAGAAGTGAGTAGGAACAGAGTGAAAGGAGAGAGAAAGTGGAATAAACAGGAGGGAAATACAGTTAGCAATAGTAATTGTGAAAAGAATTTTGAAGCAAATTTCATCGATGATGATCTCATCTCTCAAATACATAGAGAACTGAGTCAAATTTATAAAAAACTATGAAACATTGTCCAATAAATAAATAAATATAAATGATCAAAAGATATGAACTATGCCCAAAGGGTTGTATAATCACACATATCCTTTGACCTAACAATATCACTCTCAAGCATGAATGTAAAAAGAGATTTTTTAAAAAAGGAAAAGAACCTATATATACAAAATATTTATAGTAGCTCTTTTCTCAGATCAAAGAATTGAAAATCAAGGGGATGCCTATCAACGGGGGAATGGCTGAATAAACTAAGTTACATGATTATGATGCAATATTATTTTTATATAAGAAATGATGAGCAGGATGCTCTCAGAAAAACCTGGAAAGTCCTCCACAAACTCAAGTAAAGTAAAATGTACTGTACACAAAGTAATAGCAATGTTGTGGGATGATCACCTGTGAATGACTTTGCTATTCTCAGCAAGACAATGATTCAAGAGTACTCTGAAGGATTTATGGTGAAATATACTCTCTATACCCAGAGAAAGAACTGATTGTGTCTGAATACAGGTTGAAGCATACTTTTTAAACTTTATTTTTCTTGTGGATTTTATTTTTTTTTGGGGGGAGGAAAGATTTATTTTTTATTTTATTTTATTTAGCAACATGACTTTTATGGAGATGTTTTGCTTAAGTTCATATGTGCCTTCTCAGTGAAGGGGGTAGAGAGGAAGGGAGAGGATCTGGAACTAAAAAATTTAAAAAAAAAATGTAAAAAATGTTTTGCATGTAACTGAGGAAATAAAAATATTAAATAAAAATCATTAGACAAAAGACATGGTGGGTATATAATATTTTTCTATTTTCTTCCACCCTGGTATCTATATCTTCTGTCTATTGAAGCTAAATTCCTTCTAAAGTCTATCTACAATAGACACTTCTATTTTTCTCTCTTTTACTCTCTTCTCAAGTCCTTACAATTTGGCATCTGACTTCATCATTTCACAGAAACTGCTCACTTCAAAATTATTATTGATCTCTTTCTTATCAAACTCAATTGCCTTTTTCTTCAGTTCTCTGTCTCTTTGACCTGTCTGCAGCCTTTAACACTACTGATCACTCTCTCTTTCTTAATATTCTTCACTCTGTAATTTTCAGGACTCACTCTCTTCTGATTCTCTTATCTCACTGCTTCTTTCCTTTTCCGGATCCTCTTCCAGATCACATTCTATCTATAGGTGTTCCTCAGTGACGTCCTTTTCTCTTTTCCTTCTAAACTGATTCATTTATTGATCTCATCATGTTTCAAGGATTTGATTATCATCTTTATAGTGATGCTTGTCAAATCCACTTTTCCTACCCCAATCTTTCTGCTCATCTACAATTTATTATCTTCAATTTCCTTTCAAACATCTCAAAATGAATGTCCAGTAGAGAGCAAATTTTGTGTGACTAAAATAGAACTTGTTATCTTGTATTCCTCTAAATAGGAAAAGAAAAAAATAGATTATCTTCTCCTGCATACTCTATAATGGTAGAGGTCAACACTATTCTCTTAGTATCTTAGGCTCACAACTTAGAAATCATCCTGGATTCTTTATTGTCCTACCCAAATGTTTGTGAAGGCTTGTTGATTTCAACTTAGCAACATTTAAAAAATACATCCCCTTCTCTTTGACAATGTCTCCACTCTAGTAGAGTTAGTTTTTCATCACTTCGTGTCTGATCTATTATAATAGCCTGCTGGTGGATGTGCCCATTTCAACTCTAATACATTCTCCATTCATTCCCTAAAGTGATTTTCCTAAAGCACAATTGCATTTATATCAGCCCTCTCTTCAATAAACTCCAGTGGCAAATAGAAAACACTCTATTTGGCTTTAGAACACTTTATAATCTAGGATTTTTAAAATAATCTTCTTATACTTACTTTTTGATCCAGTGACATTGGCCTCCTGATTGTTCCACAAGCAACATATTCTATTTCCCCACTCAAGTCATTTTCTCTGATTTTCCTAATAGTTGGAATACTCCTTACTTAGATCTGACTACTGACCTCTCTAAATTCCATTATGTCTCAATCATAATGTCACCTTCTACAAGAAACCTTCCCCAACTTCTCTTAATGTCAATGCTTTTCTTTATTTCCCATTTATTTCATTATATATGTATATATACACACAGCATTCTCTGTATGTATTTGTTTCTATGTCATCACCCCCAAATAGACTTTAATCTCCTTGAGGGCAGGGATTGTCTTTTTATATTTTCTGTTTCCTCAGCACTCAGAGTGTCTGACTTATAGTAGGAGTTAAACAAATGTTTAGTCTCAAGAATGATAAGGGAGAACTTTCCTCCAATGAAGAGGAAATTAGAGCAATAATTAGGAGTGCTGATAGCTAAACCAGGTAGGGTAAAAACAGAGAAAGAAAACTATAGACCAATTTCCCTAATGAATATTGATGCAAAAATTTTAAATAAGATTTTAGCAATGAGATTACAGAAAGTCATCCCCAGGATAGTACACTATGACCAAGTAGGATTTATACCAGGGATGCAGGGCTGGTTCAGTATTAGGAAAACTATCAACATAATTAATTATATTAATAACCAAATTAACAAAAACCATATGATCATCTCAATAGATGCAGAAAAAGCCTTTGATAAAATCCAACACCCTTTCCTATTAAAAACACTAGAGAGTATAAGAATAAATGGGCTTTTCCTTAAAAAGATCAGTAGCATCTATTTAAAACCATCAGCAAGCATCATATGTAATGGAGACAAACTAAAACCAT
Organism: Myrmecobius fasciatus; assembly: GCA_023553655.1. Classification (NCBI taxonomy): domain Eukaryota; kingdom Metazoa; phylum Chordata; class Mammalia; order Dasyuromorphia; family Myrmecobiidae; genus Myrmecobius; species Myrmecobius fasciatus. The sequence goes on along the minus strand of JAJPUD010006136.1, from coordinate 7,759 downwards.
TCCCAATAAGATCAGGAGTGAAACAAGGCTGTCCACTGTCACCATTACTATTTAATATTGTATTAGAAATGTTAGCTTTAGCAATAAGAGAAGAAAAAGAGATAAAAGGAATCAGAGTAGGTAATGAAGAAACCAAATTATCACTCTTTGCAGATGACATGATGGTATACTTAGAGAACCCTAGAGATTCAACTAAAAAACACTAGAAACAATTCACAACTTTGGCAAAGTTGCAGGATTCAAAATTAATCCACATAAATCATCAGCATTTTTATATATTACCAACAAAGTTCAGCAGCAGGAGATACAAAAAGAAATTCCATTCCAAATAGCAGATGATAGGATAAAATATTTGGGAATCTATCTGCCAAGGAAAAGTCAGAAACTATACGAACTAAATTACAAAACACTTTCCACACAAATAAAATCAGACCTAATCAATTGGAAAAATATTAAGTGCTCATGGGTAGGCAGAGCGAACATAATAAAAATGACAATACTACCCAAACTAATCTACTTATTTAGTGCCATACCAATCAAATTCCCAAGAAATTATTTTACAGATCTAGAAAAAATAGTAGCAAAGTTCATTTGGAAGAACAGAAGGTCAAGGATCTCAAGGGGATTAATGAGAAAAAAGGCAGATGAAGGTGGCCTTGCTATACCAGATCTAAAACTATATTATAAAGCAGCGGTCATCAAAACTGTTTGGTACTGGCTAAGAAATAGAGCAGTCGATCAGTGGCACAGGATAGGATATCAGGACAATCTAGGCAATAACCTTAACAATCTAGTATTCGATAAACCCAAAGACCCCAGCTTTTGGGATAAATACTCACTATTTGGCAAAAACTGCTGGGAAAATTGGAAACTAGTGTGGAAGAAATTAGGGCTTGACCCATACCTAACATCACATACCAAGATAAGATCTAAATGGGTTCATGATCTAGATATAAAGAGGGACTTTGTAAGCAAGTTAGAGGAACATAATATAGTTTATCTCTCAGACCTGTGGAGATGGAATAAATTTATGTCCAAAGAAGACCTGGAACTCCTAATTGAACACCAGATGGATAATTTTGATTATCTTAAGTTAAAAAGTTTCTGTACAAACAAAACAAATGCAGACAAGATTAGGAGGGAAGCATCAAATTGGGAAATCATCTTTACATTTAATGGTTCTGATAAAGGCCTCATTTCTAAAATATATAGAGAATTGTCTCATATATATAAGAATTCAAGCCACTCTTCAATAGATAAGTGGTCAAGGGATATGAACAGACAATTTTCAGATGATGAAATTAAAACCATATCTAGTCATATGAAAAGTTGCTCCAAATCACTATTGATCAGAGAAATGCAAATTAAGACAACTCTGAGATACCACTACACACCTGTCAGATTGGCTAAAATGACAGGAAAAGATAACGATGAATGTTGGAGGGGATGTGGGAAAACTGGGACACTAATACATTGTTGGTGGAACTGTGAACGGATCCAACCATTCTGGAGAGCAATTTGGAGCTATGCTCAAAAAGTTGTCAAACTGTGCATACCCTTTGACCCAGCAGTGTTTCTACTGGGCCTATATCCCAAAGAGATCTTAGAGGAGGGAAAGGGCCCCACATGTGCAAGAATGTTTGTAGCGGCCCTTTTTGTGGTGGCTAGAAACTGGAAACTGAAGGGATGACCATCAATTGGAGAGTGGCTGAATAAATTATGGTATATGAATGTTATGGAATATTATTGCTCTGTAAGAAATGACCAGCAGGACGATTTCAGAGAGGCCTGGAGAGACTTGCATGAACTGATGCTGAGTGAAACGAGCAGAACCAGGAGATCATCATACACAGCAACAACAGTATTACATGATGATCAATTCTGATGGACATGGCTCTCTGCAACAAAGAATTGTCTCAAACCAGTTCCAATTGTTCACTGAAGAAAACCATATAAACCCAGAGAGAGGGAAATGAAATATGGACCGCAACGTATCATTTTCATGATCTCTATTGACATTTGTTTGCATTGTGTTGCCTTTCTCTGATTCTTTTTTTTTTCTTGTAGATAGGATTTTTCTTGTATAACTTCTCAAGCATTTCAACATTATTAGCATGTAGTGGACTTCCTGCCATCTAGGGGAGGAGAGGGGACTGGGGGTAAAATTTGTAATGGAAAGCTTTGTAAAGATCAGTGTTGGGGAACTACCCATACATATGTTATACAAATAAAAAGCTTTAATAAAAAAAAAACCCAAATGTTTACTGATTCATTGATTCATTGATTTTCTCTATAACTCACAGTAAGGTATGTGTTGCAAAAATATGTTTTGATATTAAAAAGCATGTATAGAAAAATTGTTCTTTTCTCATATTTTCATCAATCACACCCTTCAATATGTACATAGGTCATTCTGATAAAGTTTTTAATTGCCAGTGATATCAATAGGTCTCTCTCTGTTTCTCTTGTTTTGCTTTTGTTTTGTTTTTCCTACTGTAATCCACCATTTGTGACTTTTTTTTTTATTAAAACTATTTATTTGCAAAACATATGCATGGGTAATTTTTCAAAACTGACCCGCAAAGCCTTCTGTTCCAATTTTTTCTCTCCTTCCCCCGATTCCCTTCCCTAGATGGCAGGTAGTCTAATACATATTATGTTAAAATATATGACAAATTTAATATATGTATACATATTTATGCAGTTATCTTGCTGTATAAGAACAATAGGATCTACAAGAAAAGAAAAACCTGAGAAGGAAAACAAAATACAAGCAAACATCAGCAGAGAGTGTGAAAATGCTATGTTGTGGTCCATATTCAGATCCCACAGGCCTTTCCCTGGGTGTATATGGCTTTCTTCATCACTGAAACATCAGAGCTGGTTTGAAACATCCCATTGTTGAAGTGAGCCATGTCCATCAGAATTGATCATCATATAGTCTTTTTTTTTTTTTTTTTTTTTTTTGCTTTTTGCTGAGGCAATTGAGGTTAAGTGACTTGTCCAGGGTCATACAGTTAGGGATAGGGAATGTTAAGTGTCTGAGACCAAATTTGAACTCAGGTCCTCCTGACTTCAGGGCTGGTGCTCTATCCACTGCTGCCCCAGATCATCATATAGTCTTGTTGTTGACATGTATATTGATCTCCTGGTTCTGCTGATTTCACTCAGCATCAGTTCATGTAAGTCTCTCCAGGCCTCTCTGAAATCATCCTGCTGGTCGTTTCTTGTAAAACAATAACAGTCCATGACATTCATATACCATAATTTATTCAGCCACTCTCCAACTGATGGGCATCCATTTAGTTTCCAGTTTCTAGCTACTACAAAAAAGGCTGCCACAAACATTGTTGCACATGTGGGGCCCTTTCCTTCCTTTAAGATCTCTTTGGGATATAAGCCCAATAGAAACACTGCTGGGTCAAAGGGTATGCACACTTTCATAACTTTTTGAGCATAGTTCCAAATTGCTCTCCAGAATAGCTGGATCCGTTCACAGTTCCACCAACAATGTATCAGTGTCCCAGTTTTCCCATATCCCCTCCAACATTCATCATTATCTTTTCCTGTCATCCTAGCCAATCGGAGAGGTGTGTAGTGGTATATCAGAGTTGTCTTAATTTGCATTTCTCTGATCAATAGTGATTTGAAGCACCTTTGCATATGACTAGAAATAGCTTTAATTTCATCATCTGAAAATTGTCTGTTTATATCCTTTGACTATCAATTGGAGACTGGCTTGAATTCTTATAAATTTGAATCAATTCTCTATATATTTTAGAGATGAGACCTTTTTCAGAACCCTTAAATGTAAAAATGATTTCTCAATTTATTGCTTCCCTCCTAATATTGTCTGCATTAGTTTTGTTTCTACAAAAACTTTTTAACTTAACATAATCAAAATTATCTATCTGGTGTTCAATTAAGATTTCCAGTTCATCTTTCGATACAAAATCCTTCCTTTTTTACAGCTTTGAGAGGTAAACTATACTATGTTCCTCTAATTTGCTTACAATATCACTCTTTATGTCTAAATCCTGAACCCATTTACATCTTATCTTGGTAGGTGGTTGGGTCAAACCCTAATTTCTTCCAAACTAGTTTCCAGTTTTCCCAGCAGTTTTTGTCAAATAGTGAGTTCTTATCCCAAAAGCTGAGGTCTTTGAGTTTGTCAAACACTAGATTGCTATAGTTATTGCCTAGTTTGTCCTGTAATCTTTTCCTATTCCACTGATCAACTATGCTATTTCTTAGCCAGTACCAAATGGTTTTGATGGCCACCACTTTATTATAGTTTTTGATCTGTCACAGCTAGGCTACTTTCATCAACATTTTTTTTT
>JAJPUD010006135.1:0-138139 GCA_023553655.1 Myrmecobius fasciatus | reverse complement strand
ATGCAAAAATTTTAAATAAGATATTAGCAATGAGATTACAGAGAGTCATCCCCAGGATAGCACACTATGACCAAGTAGGATTTATACCAGGGATGCAGGGCTGGTTCAATATTAGGAAAACTATCAGCATAATTAATTAATATATAATCAGCAAAACTAACAGAAACTATATGATTATCTCAATAGATGCAGAAAAAGCATTCGATAAAATCCAACACCCTTTCCTATTGAAAACACTAGACAGTATAGGAATAAATGGGCTTTTCCTTAAAATGATCAGTAGCATCTATTTAAAACCATCAACAAGCATCATATGTAATGGAGACAAACTAAAACCATTCCCAATAAGATCAGGAGTGAAACAAGGCTGCCCACTGTCACCATTACTATTTAATATTGTATTAGAAATCTTAGCTTTAGCAATAAGAGAAGAAAAAGAGATAAAAGAAATTAGATTAGGTAATGAAGAAACCAAATTATCACTCTTTGCAGATGACATGATGGTATACTTAGAGAACCCTAGAGAGTCAACTAAAAAGCTACTAGAAACAATCCACAACTTTAGCAAAGTTGCAGGATTCAAAATTAATCCACATAAATCATCAGCATTTTTATATATTGCCAACAAAATTCAGCAGCAAGAGATACAAAAAGAAATTCCATTGCAAATAACGGATGATAGGATAAAATATTTGGGAATCTAGCTGCCAAGGAAAAGTCAGAAACTATATGAACTAAACTATAAAACACTTTCCACACAAATAAAATCAGACCTAATCAATTGGAAAAACATTAAGTGCTCATGGGTAGGCAGAGTGAATATAATAACAATGACAATACTGCCCAAACTAATCCACTTATTTAGTGTCATACCAATCAAACTCCCAAGAAATTATTTTACAGATCTAGAAAAAATAGTAGCAAAGTTCATTTGGAAGAACAAAAAGTCAAGGATTTCAAGGGGATTAATGAAAAAAAGGCAGATGAAGGTGGCCTTGCTGTACCAGATCTAAAACTATATTATAAAGCAGCGGTCATCAAAACCATTTGGTACTGCCTAAGAAATAGAGCAGTCGATCAGTGACACAGGATAGGTTATCATGACAATCTAGGCAATAACCTTAAAAATTTAGTGTTTGATAAACCCAAAGACCCCAGCTTTTGGGATAAGTACTCACTATTCGGCAAAAACTGCTGGGAAAATTTGGAAACTAGTGTGGAAGAAATTAGGGCTTTACCCATACCTAACACCACATGCGAAGATAAGATCTAAATGGGTTCATGATCTAGATATAAAGAGTGATATTGTAAGCAAATTAGAGGAACGTAGTATAGTTTACCTCTCAGACCTGTGGAGATAGAATAAATTTATGTCCAAAGAAGATCTGGAACTCCTAATTGAATACCAGATGGATAATTTTGATTATATTAAGTTAAAAAGTTTCTGTACAAATAAAACTAATGCAGACAAGATTAGGATAGAAGCATCAAATTGGGAAATCATCTTTATATTTAATGGGTCTGATAAAGGCCTCATTTCTAAAATATATAGAGAATTGTCTCATATATATAAGAATTCAAGTCACTCTTCAATAGATAAGTGGTCAAGGGATATGAACATACAATTTTCAGATGATGAAATTAAAACCATTTCTAGTCATGTGAAAAGTTGCTCCAAATCACTGTTGATCAGAGAAATGCAAATTAAGACAACTCTGAGGTACCACTACACACCTGTCAGATTGGCTAAAATGATAGGAAAAGATAACGATGAATGCTGGAGGGGATGTGGGAAAACTGGGACACTAATACATTGTTGGTGAAGCTGTGAACGGATCCAGCCATTCTGGAGAGAAATTTGGAGCTATGCTCAAAAAGTTATCAAACTGTGCATACCCTTTGACCCAGCAGTGCTTCTATTGGGCCTATATCCCAAAGAGATCTTAGAGGAGGGAAAGGGCCCCACCTGTGCAAGAATGTTTGTGGCAGCCCTTTTTGTAGTGGCTAGAAACTGGAAACTGAGTAGATGCCCATCAATTGGAGAATGGCTGAATAAACTATGGTATATGAATGTCATGGAATATTATTGCTCTGTAAGAAACGACCAGCAGGAGGATTTCAGAGAGGCCTAGAGAGACTTGCATGAACTGATGCTGAGTGAAACGAGCAGAACCAGGAGAACATTATACACAGCAACAAGACTATACGATGATCAATTCTGATGGACATGGTTCTCTTCAACAATGATGTGATTCAAACCAGTTCCTATTGTTCAGCGATGAAGACAGTCATATACATCCAGAGAGAGGCCTGAGGGAACTGAGTGTGGACCACAACACAGCATTTTACCACTTTCTGTGAATATTTCCATGCATTTTGTTTTCCTTCTTAGCTTGGTTTTTTTTTCTTCTCTCTTTCTAGATCTGATGTTTCTTGTGCAGTAAGATAACCATATAGATATGTATACATATATTGGATTTGTCATATAATTTTTCATATTTAGCATGTATTAGATTACCTGTCATCTAGGGGTGGGGGGTGAGGGGAAGGAGGGGAAAAGCTTGGAACAAAAAAAAAGTTTTGCAAAGGTCAATATAGAAAAATCACTCATATGTTTTGTAAATAAAAAGCTTTTAATAAAATTCAGTACTTTAAAAATAAAAAAAAAGAAAATATACTTAATTGGGTTTTATGGAGGAGCACTGTATTACCTGTCCATACAAACGTATCAATTGTTATGGTTGTTCAGTTTGTTTCTCAGTTGTGTCCCACTCTCCATGACCCCATTTAAGGTTTCCTTGGCAAAGATACTGGAATCATTTACCATTTCCTTTTCCAGCTAATTTTACAGGTGAGGAAACTGAGGCGAACAGGGTTAAGTGACTTGTCTAGTGTTATACAGCTAGCAAATGCCAGGGTTAAACTCGTGAAAAGGAGTCTTCCAGACTTTGAGACTGGCACCCTATCCACTGGATGCCCTAATGTATCAACAAATTTCAATAAAAGTAAAAGAATAAAATAGTTAACTTCTGGCTTACCTGCAGGTTGTCAACAATTCATTATGGGTTTCTTAAGTTGGGCTTTTGCTCAGCAGCCTTTTCCTGTATAATTTGTTCTTGAGATTTTTGTAGGTTTGTCAAGGCTTTGTCATCATGAGGCATAGATTTGGCTGAATTAACTGGTATCTGGTTTAAGTGATTTTTTTCTGCTTCTGCAGGGGTCAGTTAATATTGATGCCCGGGTAGATTAAATGACCAATTTGTTCCAGGTCTCAAGCATAGACAGTGCGAGACTGTGAGATTCCAAATCCAGGTCTTGCTTTTCCTTGTTGTCTTGATCATCAAACAGATGTAGCTTTGGCTAATTTTTGTCACTCAATCTAACCTCCTTCTCCCAGCCTCCTTCCCTTACTCTAGGATTCATCAACTCTTCCTTGTTCAATCTATATAAAACAGATGGAGATCCAGGAATTAGTTCTTATATTCAATCAATGTAAACACTGAACTGGATACATCTGGACCTAAATTGGTTCATATTTGATCTTTATGCTACTTGATTTATTCACTTTTAAAAAAAATTGTCATTTTATCAGCCTGGTTACTCCATGTACCAAAATGTATCATAGGCCTTCTGTGAGAATTGCAAAAGTTGAAGAATTCATCACCTCGAGATAAAGCTCTTCTAACTTAGCCTGTATATCAAATAATGGATATACTATCTGTTACTACTGGGCATGTACACCTGAAGGCTTTCTAGCTCTGTAGAACTTGCCAAACTTTATGTTCCATTGCAACCTTTGAGAACTTAAGGCTACCTCCAAGCCACAGTGGGGTACTGGAAGGGACTTTATTGAAACTGTGCCACTATACATAAACATAGAGAGGATGGCTCTCATATATCACTCAAATTAAACAAGACAGCTGATTAATCTCCTATTAATATTTTTTATCTATGGAGTCTCAATCTTTAATAAATAAAAATACTTTAATAAACTTTATAACTATTAACAGAAATGAACAACCAATTAAAAATACAGTAAGACTCTGCCTTAAACAAGGCAAAGCCAAATGAATAATAATTTTTAAAAAAGACTTAGTTTGTGCTTCTTATTTTATGAGAAAGTAAGCAAATTAAGAGCATGATTAGTGTGTATACAATTATAGTTCTTGTGGATTTGCTTTGTATCACCTTATATGACTTTCTGTATTTCCAGATACATATTTTTAAATAATACCAAAATATTTCATTGTTAATAAAGCATAATTTACTTATTCTCCAACTATTGAAGATATAGAACATTTCTGTTTGAATTTACTATTAAAATAGAGTCATTGAGAATTGTGTACACATTTTCTTGTTAATATTTTGGGGATATAGTTCAATGGAAAGCTATATTCAATTTAATTTCTTCTATAAACAGGGAAAACAGCTAAATAATGGGGAAAATGTGGATATTGATCCCCAAAACATCCCAGTATTTATTTTTTCAAATGGTGCTGGTGTTAATGTTAATTCAAATGAATAAATGAAAAATATTTATTGGGCACTAAGTGTGTACTAAGTATTGGGCACACCATGTTAAATGCTGGGGATAAATACTACAAAAACAAAGATAGTTCCGCATTTCAAGGAGCTTAATTTTAATGGGGAAGACAATGCACATATGAAACTGGTGATCAGGGATTGCTGATCTACAAATTTATATGGTTGTTGAATGGAATCAAAGAGTAATAGATCAACATTCCCCATCAAGAACAATGGAGGAATTGATTTGATTGTGAGTCATAGTCCCTGCTGTCAGTTGGCTATTCACTTAGTTCATGCAGTCAATATTGACCATCTTAGATTGTTGATATAAGTATTAGGCAAAATGGAATCAAAAGCTTTACTCGGGCCCTGGTATATTACAATTATTACCTTGCCTGCAATGGATTGGCATTTTGTCAGAGAAAGAAACTAAATTATTCTGGCAGATTTTGCTTGTTATATTGCCATGAGGCATCAAAGCATTAGCATTAAGATACATTTTATATTCTCTAGGAATCCCTTCTAGCTAAACAGGCTGTTAAGTCTCCAGAAAAGTCATTGAGGTTGAAATTTATGAGCAGACTTAGCCCATAAAATTGGGGTGATATAAGTTGTATTGCTGAATCAACCACAAATATGAATTAAGAGTGACTCCACTAGAAGATTTACAATATAATTTAACATAACATGAAAGCATCATTTAATTTGCCAACACAGTAAGTATAGAAATGATGTATAAGTTAGCAGGCAATGGGGCTTTTGAATAACGTAATGTTAGTCTGAATGGTAAATACATAAATCTTATATCTATTATTATTTTTAAGTAAGTATGAGAAAAACACATTTTCTTATGCCTACCTACAGTAAATAAATATTTAGATCTAGTGTAAGAACCAAATGTGTAATATGTTATTTTTCCACTTTGGGATGGCCAGAAGTGTCTGGAACATCTAATGAAAAGATGCTTAAAGTACCCATCTTTTTACAAATGAAAATCTCACTTGTATCAATATCAGCTTTTCATGTGGACAGAATGCATTTGTTTTGATCAAGTTAGAGTTATACCTAAATTGTTATAGCGTGGATTTTATCTTTGTGATTATTAAATTCAAGAAGAGACATTCTCATAAGCAACAAGGTTCAGAAAGTGTAAGTGATATGACCTGAGACTTCTATTTCTAGGAACAAACCTAAAACATTATAAACAGAATGGAAGGAAATAAGTTGATGACAGAGAAACTGGCTTGGGGAAGTATCAATTGCTCACCTAATACAATCTTTAATCATATTTTTTCTAAGCCATTTCTGAGAAATGAATAACTATTTTGAACATTTCTCAGTGAAGGAGATCCTCAGCAAGAATCTGTTTAACAGTAGAATAGCATTGCTGGGAAATTCTACTTACCATGCCCTTTTAAACTTAATCTTTCTTGTTCTATATTCAGTGAAATGGAAAAGAAGAAACAATAACAGATATTGATGAAGCATATATGCTGCTTAAGTGTTATCTTATTATATCATATCAAGTGCTAGGATTTCAAAGCCACAAGTGAAATAATTGGTATCTTCAAGGAACTTTCATTCTACTGGGCAGTTAAAATATACAGGCGAAAGAGAACAGTAAAAGAAAAATTAAGAAGGGAGAGAGATTCTTAAGAAGTGGGAGGAATAGGGGAGGTTTTTTTTTTTTTTAACATTTTAATTCATTATTTATTTATTTCAAATATGTTTTATTTTTTCCAAATTTGAATTCTATATTCTTCCCATCCTTCTTATCAGCCCAGGTTTACTGAGAAGTTAAGTTATATATCAATTGTAAATGTGAAATCATACAAAATTTATTTCTATATTATTCATATTCTTTAAAGGAAGTAAAACAAAGTGAGAAAATTAAACTTCAATTGGCACTCAAATTTCATCCGTTCTCTCTTGAAAGGTAAATAGATATTGTCTTTTGATATTGGATCCTTGTTTTGATCAGAGAAGCCAAGCATTTTACAGCTGACAGCTGATTATTGCACTATTGCTGTTACTGTGCACTATGACCTCCGTTTATTTTGTGTGTGTGTGTGTGTGTGTGTGTGTGTGTGTGTGTGTGTTCTTTTTCTTTAGTCTCTCTGAGATATAGATTTATTTGTGATATTTCTGGGTCAATTATGCAGTTTTATAGTGGACATAGTTCCCAATTATTCTACAGAATTAGGACCAGTTTGCTACTCTACGAGCGCACTTAGTGCATCTATTTTTCCCTCATCCTCTCCAGCATTTGTCATTGTCAGGCATGAGGTGGTACTTTAGAGTTATTTCTTTTTTTCATTTTTTTAAATTATAGTAAGGTTACACATTGCATTATGAATCATGTTGGGAGAGAAAAATCAGAGCTAAAGGGAAAAACCATTGGAAAGATAAAAAAATGAAAAAAGAAGTGAACATAGAGTGTGTTAATTTACATTCAGTCTCCTTAGTTCTTTTTCTGGTTGTGGATGGCATTTTCTGTCCAAAGTCTATAGGGATTGCTTTGGAACATTGGACTACTGGGAAGAACCATAGTTGATCCTTGCACATTCTTGCTATTATTGTGTACAATATTTTCCTGGTTTTGCTTGTTTCACTCAGCATCAGTTCATATAAATCTTTCTAGGTGTTTCTATAATCAGCTTGTTCATCATTTTTATAGAACAATAATATGCCATTATCTTCATGTACCACAACTTGTTCAGCCATTCCCCAACTGATGGCATCTACTCCTTTTCCAATTCTTTGTTACCACAAAAAGAGCTGCTACAAACATTTTTGCCCATGTGGGATCTTTTCCCTCCTTTATGATTTTTCTGGGATACAGACTTAGTACTAGCAATCCTGGGTCAAAGAGTATGCACAATTTTATAGCCCTTTGGACATAGTTCCAGATTGCTCTTTGGAATGATTCCATCGTTTCACAACTCCACCAACTTAAAACTTATTTCAATTTGCATTTCTCTAATCAAAAATTATTTAGAGCATATTTTTTTATTATTATAGATAACCTTAATTTCTTCTCCTGAAAAAATACCTCTTTATATCCTTTGGCCACTTATCAGTTGGGAATAGTTTTTATTTTTATAAATTTAACTCAGTTCTCAGTGTATATTTAAGAAATAAGGCCTTCATTGGAGAAATGCTATAAATTTTTTTTAATATTGCTTCATCGCCTTTAGTACCTTTTAGAATAATGTAATTTCCTTAATTATCTCTTTTAATTAGGTCTATTTTTGCTTTTTCTTTCTCTGAGACTATGATTTTTACCCCTGACTTTTCTACTTTAGCTTAAGTATATCAATAGATTATTTGACAGATTCTGCTTTATCCCTTTATTTTATTTTATTATTTTTTTTTTGCTGAGGCAGTTGGTGTTAAGTGACTTGCCCGGGGTCACACAGCTAGGATGTGTTAAGTGTCTGAGATCATATTTGAACTCAGGTCCTCCTGACTTCAGGGCTGGTGCTTATCCCTTTATTTTAATTCTGTGTACTTTTCTGTTTTGTTGGATTTTGGTTTCTAATCAATTCTATTATATGCTTCTCTTTTATGGGTGAGCACTCCCATTCACACTTATAATGAAGATTACTAAGTATGCATTTCTTCTTTATCCCATTTTCTTCTATTTCTCCCCCCTCTTTTTTATCCTGCCCCTCCATGAAAGTCTATTTTGCTTCTAATCATTGCCTTCCTTAATCTCTCTCCTTTTTATCATCTATCCCCCGCTTTTGTCATATTACCTTTCTTTTCTATTTCCCTATTGGGTAAATTACATTTTTTTTATACACAACTGAGAGTGTGTATTTGTATGTATGTATATTGTTTTGCTTATATTTATATATATGTACATAATATATGCATATAGTTATTTTTTTGAACTAGTTCTGATGAGAGAGATTCAAGCATTGCTTATCACCTCCCATTTATCCCTCCATTGCAAAAGCTCTTCCTTGCATGCCTCTTTTATATGTGAGAAATTTTTCCCCATTCAATCTCTTTCTTTTCCTTTCTTCTAGTTCATCCTTCTTTCTCACTCCTTCATTTTTTTGGAGATGTTTTTAATACAATTGACTCAGTTTCACCTTTATGGTAAAACCTATAGAGTCCTCAATATAATGTGTTGGGTTTTTTAGGTAATAGAAGGAATTACTCATTTTCACTTAAAGGATAGTGAAAATAAAGACCATTTCTTCCCCGTGCAATCTAGGTACTGATCCAAGCTAAGAACTTGTGTTATAGAGAACAGAGGATCTGATCTGCTATAAATAATACCCACATCACCAAGATAGGAGATGGATGATGATCTAAGAAAAGGGAGCATAAACAAGACAGCTTAGGAGAAGAACTAGAATCGTGTTGTAGGAGCTTTAAGAAGAAAGAGTATTGAGAATTACTCAACAGAATAAAAAATGCTGAAAAGTCAAGGATGAGAACTGAAGAAGGACCAGACAATTTAGAGGTTAAGACAGTCAGAAACCTTGGAGATAGCAATTTAAGTGGAATATTGGGGATGGAAGCCAGATAGCCAAGGAGAAAGAGAAGCTAATGGAGGGTAAGAAAGTAGTCAGGGAATTTAGTTGTTTCTTTCCAAGTATTTGGCAGTGTAAAAGAAAGGCCTAGGATAATTTGAAGGATGGTGAGATCACTGATTTTTAAGAATAGTGTAGACCTGAGAAACAGTAGGCAATTGGGACAAGAATTCATAATTACATAGGGTGAAGATGAAGAAAGAGAGGAGCCTGGATGTAGACATGGATTCTAATTCTGCTTAAGTTGCCATAGGGAACTCGTGAACAAGGAAACCCTTTCTACTAATGCAGGGAGTCAACATTTCAATAATTTCCAGTCTTAGAAATTTGTTTAGAGATTTGTGAGGTTAAATGGCTTGTCCAAAGTACACAGCCAATGTGTATCAGAGGCAGAACTTGACCAAGATCATCCTGGCTTCAAACTGAGCATTCTATTCAGCACACCATGCTAGGAATTCAGAGAAGAAGTAGAAGGTTTGTCCTTCTCCCAGGTAGCTAGTAGTACAGTGAATAGCGTGCTGGGACTGGAGCCAGAATGACCTGAGTTCAAATCCAGTCTCAAGCACTTACTAGCTGTGTGACACTAGGCAAGTCACTTCACTGTTTGACTCAGTTCCCTCACTTTTAAAATGCTGATAATAATAACACTTATCTCCTAGTAAAGGAAGAATTAAAAATAATACATGGCTCAGAGAAAGCACTATATTGTTTTGTCATCATCATTATCATTATTGTCAATTAGAAGGCTCACACCTTTCTCAGAGATAAAAATAAAGAATAGGATGGATAATATAAAGGTGTGGAAAGCAAAGGAAAAAACAGAAGTCCATGACAAATGGCCTCAATTCTCTCATTGAAATATGGCAAAGGTATTTTATAAGCAAAAGGAAATTTGTTAAATATTAAATTAAAAAATGATTTAGAATAATTGGTGAAGGAAGTAAGCTATACTATACTGACAGTCAAGAAATAATAAAACGAATTTCCTAGGATGCCATGAGGACCCAATCAAGAATGGATAACATGAATTTGTATTTCCTCCAATTGTTACCATGGTGTTATTTGCTCCAGAAACATTCACCGACTCAAGAATGCAAACTGAGAAATGTATCCAAAATTAAGCATTGGGAAGATGTAAACAGCAGCAGGACAATGGTGCAAGGAAAACAAAAGAGGGGCTCTACAATTCATTAATTAAAATACTGAATAACATAAGGTCAAGGAGAATTTCTGGAAATCTTCAAAAGTGACATCTTTGTATACTGACTATGTTAATTGAGTTCATTCATTCAGCCAATTCTAAACTTAGTTAACTGATATCATTTGGGCCATATCTTTTCATTTTATCCAAAAGAAGAACATGCAATACTACCAAATTATTTGTTCAATTTAATATATATGTACTATATATTCAGAGTTTTCCTGATCAGCCAAAATTGAAAACATAAGAAAAAAGGAAATTGTATGTCTGGTATGATCTGCTCTTAATAAAGTCATCAAAGATGCCAAGTAATATCATTTCTTTTTCCAAATGATCACAAATCAACTTCTTACTTTGAGAACTGGTGGGAAGTGGACACACTAATTCCAGATTAGTAGAATTATGAGTTAGCTCAAATGCTATTAAAGTGTCCATACCCTTTGATTCAAAGTTTCCACTATTATGGTTGTGGATAAGATGTCAAAAAAGAGAGACATGATATACTTTAAAATCTTTAATGTAGCACTTCCTGTTTTGAAAGAACTGGAAATGGCCTAAATGCAAATTGTTTGGGAATAGCTAAATGTCAATGTGATGGAAACTTACTGAGTAGTAAGAAATAATAAATATGTAGATTACAGAGAAACATAGACAAAACCAGGAAGATAGTATCCTCAATAAACATAACATATAAATGGAAATAGCTACACAAAAGTAATTGAAATTAAATGTTATAAAATTATAATCATAAAGTTTGGTCTCAGAGAAAAGATATGAAAAATTTCTTCTCTGCCTTTTTTTTTTTTTGCAAAAGTAGAGGAATATACTTGTGTAATATTGCATATAAGTTTCTTTTTTGATTTGTTGGTTAATTTTACTAAACTGATTTTCCCCCTTTCTCATTCCCTGTATTAAAGCATAGCTCTCTGGGAAGAAGAGTAAGATTATTTTGGGAAATATGGGTAATGCAAAAAAGATTATATTTTATATAAAAATATATAATTTTGGCAGAAATAAAGATCAAGCTAATCAGCTTAACTATAAAATTCTAAGTGTTGGCCTTTTTGAAAGTTGTCATATTTATCTGCTTCTAGCCTTGTAGAATCACTCTTATTTTTTATAATTTCATAAAATCTTTGTTGATGGCTGAAGAATTTTATTCAACAGATTTGTATCCCGGAAAGCAGTTTTTCTGGGCCTAGTTACTTGAATTCACCAAAATAAGCAAGGACTGTTTTTTGATGTTAACTTTTAACTCTCTATTAACTATTTTCTATTTTATCCTTTCCAGTCCAAATTCTTAACACAGAAACAGAAGAAAAATAATAGTTAGGCAGTTCTCCTTGATGTTTTTCATTATTATTTCATATGTATCAACCAGAGGTCTTACCCCTTATCTGATTTTTCTTTTTTTCAGCATAGCTAAAGCACCTTGTTTGTGTTACTAGCATTGATCACTTGTCTCATCTCAATTTTAACTTTATCATTCCTGGCAATACCTTTGCTGGCCTTTTCATTCTTTTAAGGACAGAGATGGTTTAAGTTTTGTTTTTTGTATTCCCACAACCTAGCAACCAGCCTAATACATATCTAAAAGTTATCCACTCTTATTTTCATCTTGTCTTTCAAATTTTCCCATAAATTGACCAGACTACTATGAATCTACAATGTACTTAGATAGTTTCTCCTTATTTTATCAATTAGAATTGTGTTTATGTCCTTGAAATTTCAGTTTTGAGACCTTCTGAGTCCCCCCCCCAGACATATTTCCCTTGTAGAGTTTAAAAAAAATCCGATTCTATCCCCCAACTCTTTTTTTTTAAACACTGAAGTGTGTTTTCCAAAAAATTGAGGTGGAAATATCATTGTGTCTATCTTTTGTTTCTACTATCAACTCTAATATAAAGAATTGTCATTTCCTCTCAAGGTTATCATCTTCTCTACTTCAGTAAGCAGTTAATCCTTCCTGGTCACAATCAAACTTCAGTATCTATTCTCTTGGTCCTTTCCTCTACTTTTTTAAGGAAAGGAAATTTCATTTTATCTTATATTGATAAGAAATACAAGATGAAGTCCAGAATGATAATTGAAATTGTCCAAACACATAAAGAAATCTGTGCTAGAGATGAGATGCAACTATAAAGGCTTCAAAGAGAAAGGAATTTCAAAAGAAGAGGAAAAAGTTGTTCTCGCCTAGACGAGAATATAGCAGCCAGGGAAACAAAAGCACCATCTGAACTCTGGTACCAATAAAAGAAACAAAGCAAGTCTATTACTTTTGATCTTCCTTTACCATGCTTGTGTACAAGCTGTCCTCATTCATGAAATGCATTTCCTCCACGCCTCCATTTCTCAAGTCTTCAGTTTCCAACAATACTCATATTAAGTACTACTTTTTATTTAAGACTTTTTTGACCCTTTCCCTTTCTCCATCAATGACTGATGAGGGATAGATATTAAATCTCCTCCCTTCCAATGGCATCGTATGTTACGTAGGATTTGCTTTACTCCTGTGACTCCAATACAAAGAACAGTTATGGCAGATTGACAGGTAGTTTTAGAAGTCAATTATGATATACACCCAGAGAGATGGAAATGAAATATGGACCACAATGTAACATTTTCATGATCTCTATTGATGTTTGCTTGCACTGTGTTGCCTTTCTCTGATTTTCTTTTTTTTCTTGTAGATAGGATTTTTCTTGCACAACTTGTCAATGTTTTCAACATTATTAACATGTAGTGGACTTCCTGCCATCTAGGGGAGGGGAGGGGACTGGGGGTAAAATTTGTAATAGAAAGCTTTGTAAAGATCAATGCTGGGGAACTACCCATACATATGTTATACAAATAAAAAGCTTTAATAAAAAAAGAGGTCAATTATGAATATTATCCAAAAATGACTCCCCTCTTCTCCAAAACAAGAATATCACATCCATCAAATGGTAAACTCTAGTGTTCCCTATTTACATTTTTGTCCCTTGAGAATATTAGCTATTTATGCACAAAGAAATTGTTGGTTTCCATTCTGGAGGAGAAAGTGAGAGGGCTGGAAGAACGCATCTTTATTCTTCAGAGTATTGTAAATAACTAATTCATCCTTGAAAGAATAGAAGAAAAGTTTCAAGGAGGAAACAAAGAAGAGAAGAGAGCAATCCTAACCTGTGTCTGAAAATTGGCTGGAAGAATGTAAAAGAGAAAACTAAATAATAAGTGGTATGAAGAACCGGATTTGAAACATGGTGGACGACGCGGGTCAGCAACAGACCACCAACACTAGAGGAGCCCTTGGATCTCATCAGGCTCAGTCTAGAAGAAAGAATTTATGTGAAAATGAGAAATAACCAAGAACTATGAGGAAGATTGCATGCTTATTTATGATCAACATTTAAACATGATTTTGGGAGATGTAGAAGAGACTGTGACAACTATAGAAATTGATGAAGAAACCTATGAGGAGATCTATAAATCAACCAAGCGGAACTTTCCAATGCTGTTTGTTCGAGGCGATGGGGTTGTATTAGTAGCCCCACCACTGAGAGTTGGCTGAAACCAAGACTTTATCCTGCATGGAAAATTGGAGGCTCTGGACAATAGTTTCTACAAGAAAAGCTGGTGTTCAAAAGAACTGCCTCTGATATTTTTGATATTTAGAAATAATCAAGGAACCCACCACCCTTAAAATGCATTTATTTCCAGATAATTCCTGATCTAAGTGACATAACCCTCATTCTTAGATTTCTGATACCAAGCCTACAAATTAATGTAGGCATCATAAGGCAGGATTCTTTTTCAGTGATTTAATTTGTCTCTTCATCTTGTAGGCAATTATATTTTTTAAATTAAATTTACCTTTTAGTTTTTTGAAAAAAAAGTGGTATGAAGCTTTTCTCATTTAGGAAATAAATTGGATACTATGAAGAAAAAGCATTTTGAAGACCTCCATGGAGAAGAGTATATCCAAAGTCGCCTTCCTGAGGGACATAATCCAATAAGTCTCAGAGAAAGTAAAAGCTAAATTATTGTAGTTGCATTCTCTATTTCCCTCCATTTCTTTCCCTCTCTTCTCCTTTCTCTGACCCTGTTTCTCCCTTTGTCTATCTTTTTGTTCCTCTCTTTGTCTTTGTTTCTCTCTCTCTCTCTACCCTCATCTTCCTCTATGTCTTTGAGTCTCTCTGTCTGCCTGTCCTTCTCTATCTCAGTCTCTGTTTCTCCCTCTCTGTTTTTGTCTCTTTTTCTCACTTAATTTTGTTCCTTCTTTGCTAATTAACCTACCTTTTTTTGCTTCCTAAAAGGGGGGGGTGTTTGGATTTTCTGTACCAATTAATCTGACCAGCATTTGCTAAGTTCCTGCTATGTGCTCGCAGCTCCTTAGAGAGCAGAACATTTCCTAGTATGTTTTATTGGAAGAAAACAATGGGTTACATAAATGAAAAGAATGTTACCTACAAAATAAACTGAGGTGAGGGGAAGAATACTGATAGTTTTCTCTAGGAGATGGCAATTGAGTTGAGCTTAGGGGAAAACTAAGCATTGTGTGAAGCGTAGGTAAGCAAAGTGTATGTTTTAGGGTTGGGAGGACAGTCTTATCAACTTTCTCTCCTTTCTCTCCTTTCCTTTGGGGCAAGTAGGAGATGCCATAATGTAAAGAATGCTTGGAGTCAGGAGTACTCATATTCCTGAATTCAAATCTGGCTTCAGACACTAATTGTGTGACTCTGGGCAACTTACACAATACTGTTTGTCTCAGTTTCCTCATATATAAAATAAGCTGAAGAAGGAAACGGCAAACCCCTCCTGTATTTTTGCCAAGAAAACCCCAAAATGGGATTATAGAGTTGGACACAACTGAAAAATGACTAAACAAAATTGTTCCTCCACCTCCTTCACTCCCATATCTGTAATTATGATACCTGTGCAAGTGGATCCCAAGTATATGTGTGGCTTTTGGTGTATATTTCTCAGCCTAGAATGTCAAAAGGTATTTTATATACTACCTTTTGAAATTTTTCTTTTCATTCAAGGCCCAGCTCAGGACACAGTTTCTACATTAAACCAAACCTGTTCTCTCCAAGAGAAAGTGATCTGACATTCAAATATTCTTTAAGAATTGTATATGGGTATTTCCTTTATTCTGTCCTGTATCACTTATTTAATCCATGCCATATCCCATCCCCTCTTCTTCCATCCCACTCCACTCATGAAAAGAGCCTGTGATTCTTTAAGAATTTTGTATGGGTTTTTCTTTTTATTCTATTCTGTTTCACTTATTTAATCCATGCCATGTCCCCTCCCCTTCCATCCCACTCCACTCATGAAAACAATCTATCAAAATGAACCTTGTCAGAATCAGCTTTTGAATCAGCAAGACCTGTTGACATATATTGGCTGGAGACTTTAGGTGAGTCCCTTTGCCCTAGCGAAACTGGCAATTTCTCAGTTGACAAGTTGCACAGTAATTGTGGATCCACATTGATAGAGAGAGTTTCTTCCTCTTGAGTTACTTATACTAATGAAATCATCTCTAGTCTATGCACGCTGGCACCCCACAGTACACATATGTATAGATCCCTGACACATCGCAATGCCTCGTACAAGATAAATACTTAATAAAGATTTGTTGCCTTGAATTGTTAGCATCTCATTTTGCCTCATGTTTTTCATCTAAAGTGCTTTTTCCATCTAAAACTCTGGGATTCTACTCTGTAAACAAACGACCAAATCTTATGAGGAACACCTTTGGATAGAACTAAGAACACAATTAAAATACTTGAAATTGATCAGGTCCATCGAATAAATACTCAAAAATAAGACATCATTACAAAAACAGCAGCTCTTTTTTAGAGCCCAAAGATGCTGTATGAAGGATTTAAAAAGCTGCTTAGAAATGAACAGCTGACTCTCTGCAAAGCTGGGGAGGAGGGCAAGACATGATGTAACCCCCCTCCCCCAATCTGTCCAGTTAGCAGTCGTGGAGGATCCACTAGAGAAGCAGCATACAAAAAATGCCTGCAAGATTCAATTAGGAAGGAAAGGTCATAGCTCATATTAACAGCTGACATGTGCAGGAAGCTTGCTAGGATAAATGACAAGAGTTTTTTTTCCCCCTTCCTTAGGTGACTTGCCTCACCTTTTAAGTTATGCCATTTATTACTGGACAGATGAAGAATATGTGATAAGAATAAAAATAAGTTAGCTACGAGTGGGCTACGGGCTCTGAAGCATCTAATGATGAATATAGGCAGAGTGGAGGAAAAGGCCAGCCAAGCACCCAGGAAGGGCCCCAAAGATGGGCAGCCTTAGGGATTCAAAAAACCAAAACATAAATGACAAAAAGGAAAAGGTCAAATAAAAAATGGTCTTTCTCCCAAAGGAAAAATTATAAAAGATCAGAGCAAAATCAAAGTAATAAAATGGGGGGGGAGAGGGAAGGAAACACGGAAGAGGACAAATGAGTTAAATGAAGGCAGCCAGCTGAAGCAAGGTGCCCCTTCTGAAGCACTAGCCCAGCTGCACTAGGAAGGTGGGTCTTGCAAGGGCTTTGTTTAGGTAAATAATTGGGAAAAGAGTTGAGAGGGATTTTTTCCCCACAAGAATGAGAAGGCAGGGGATATAAAGAAACAATAAAAAGAAAAATAATCACAGCCATGATCATAACAACGAATGAACCAAAGCACTCAGGACCCCAGACAAACCAAATTGGGGTAGAAAGCAACTTCCAAAGGAATATCTTAAATATCCTCCATCACGCATCCCTGCCAAACCAGAGTTGGGCTGCAGAAGAGAATGAAAAATTGCTTTCATGTTACAGGAGAAGCAAATGTAAATTGCATCCCAGCTAATTTGATTTATTAGGAAAAAGCAAGCAAAGAAATCCTAAGCGTCAGCCCTTAATTGAATCTCTTAAGAGGGTCCCTGTGGGGGTCAGGTGAACATTCTGCACTGCGGTCAGAATGTTTAAGAGCTGGTCTTTGGGGCTGTGATAAGGTGCATGTTAAATAATATTTGACAAAAGACTGGAGATGGAGGGGTTGTGAACATGTAGAGCTGCTACAGAGTATGTCTACTTCATGCACTTCACAGGTGCTGTAAGATCATGAAAGATGGGAAATCTGAAACCAAAAATCAAAATAAATTTACCCATAAAATAGCAACACAAGCAAAGTGTGATTTATTCTGGCATACATATGTCTCACATCATGCTTTTTGTGCGATGATTTGTGTTTCATAGATTTTGCTCAATGTACAGCCAGATTTTCCAATAGGAACAGTCAAGGAAAGTTAGTTAAGTATCTGATCTTATATATTTCTTAGAAGTCCCTTAGATATATACAAATCTGTACCCACCTTTTAATAAGCAGTTGCTAAAGATAGAATTTTAAATGCTATCCTAATCAGTGCAAAGAGATACTACATTGGCTGTTATGTATTAAAAAAACTACGTAAATTGTTGCTTTTTATTTATATTTGCTCACAGAACCACAATTGAGTATATTAGGGTGAGAAGAATCAAGCTGGGAGAAAGCAAAAGCAGGTGAATTGTGGAAGATGAATGCTTGTTTATTCGTGTATGTGTGTGTGTGTGTGTGATCTAAAGCCTCAGTGTCTTGTCTATGTAACTCATGCCATAGATTAGGGAAAGCAGAGGTTTTTAAGTAAAAATAGAAAAATATGGATTTTCTATAACAACACTAGAGGCAGAGTTGATGAACGTTAATTGGTGAATGACTAAACAATCTGTGGTATACAAATATGAGGAAATATTAATCTGGCATTTGAGATGATGAATAGGGAAAATAAAGAAAAGCACTGGATACTTTACGAGAACTGATGAAAAGTGAAATAAGCAGGAGTAAGCAAATGACATAAATAAAGATCAAAACATAAATGGACAAAATCACAGGGACAAGAATATTAACACTGAAGAAACTTGGGCCAACAGTAAATGATGCTGAGTTGACGATACTTTGAAGTACAGGGAGTACATGAAACACACTATCAAACTCAGTTGATTCATGTTAGTTTTACTGACAACTGTTTCCCCCTAGCTCCTTTCTTTCTTTTTACTCTGCTACAGGGAATGATTGATAAAAAGAAATATTTGTAAATTAAGATGATGCAAAACCAAAAGATATAAATACATTTTTAAAAGTAACAATGCATGTAAACAGAAGAGAATTAAATTCAACATGCATTCAATAAGCATCAATTCACTTTCCATCTTAGGGAAGAATTATATCTATGAAGAAACAAAGGTCTCCCAATTATAATACTAGCTTTTATTGGAGATTTTTGTAAGATAGTCTCTTCAAGAAATCACCAAAGAATTGGCAGTCCTAATAACATAAGAAAAATGCATCTGAACTCTTGCTTTTGATTGTGAAATCTATATTTTAAATTGCAGCAGTTGCCAGAAGAGCTCAGAAGAACTGAAGAACCCTAAATACAGAGTGTGATACTTTCCCAAGGTAATCCTTTTTTCTTATAAAAATAATAACTGTATTGCTTACATGATATCTCAGAAATTCTCTCATATTGCAAGATTCTGAAGAGTTCATATTTTATTTTTTGAAGTAATCATTATTTCTTGAAGTTTCAGCTATGACACTTTTTTTTGGGGGGGGGGCCAGGGAGTCGCACACAGAGACATAGCATCGAAGAAAGAGTGTTCAGCTTGGAAGAGCCAGGCTGGTGAGTTAGCGGTATTTACTGCTTCCTTATTTTTGCCCGACTTCGGTCGAAGTTAATTTTGCTTCTCAAACCTTCAGTTCCATCTTTTGCAACACATGGGCAGCTAGATGATGCTATAGGGTTTATTCTCCTGAAGTTCAAATTTGGTCTCAGGCACTTAGTAACTATGGGATCCTGAGCAAGACACTTGACTCTGTGTGCCTCAGTTTCCTCATCCAGAAAATAAGCAGGACAAGAAAATAGAAAACCACTCCAGAATCTTTGCCTACAAAACCCCACATGGTATAATGAACAATATATATATATATATATACATGTATATATATATATATATATATATATACTTATATATACTTCTATTATTTGACCCCAGTACTTATGTATTAGCAATGCTACCCTTGGGACACTGAAGTGATATTTCTTTATATAACCATTAAATTTCTTATGTAAATTTGCATCTGCACCTGGCACAAATGAGGTACTTAAATGTTTATTGATTGAAAAGAACTTTACAACAACAATGGATGATTTGTAAGATCTGAAAAAACAGAAATCAAAATTCCAAAGCTTTAACTTTTTATAATTACAGAGGGAAGAGTTTGAAGGGGGAGAATCACAAGAACATAATTCAAAACTAAGTGTATCCTCCAAGTCTTTATAGTCTAATCCTCACTAGTATAGATAGATATAGATATAGACTGAATTCAGCCCAATGACATTGGTTGGCTTTTCCAAAGTCACACAGATGCAAGATTTGAATCCAGGTCATCTAATTCTAGAACCAGTATTTTTTCAATTAGACCACCCAAAACCCCCTCAATGTGGAAGAAACAAGTCTAGTTGATAAACAAACAACAACAACAACAACAACCCACAATTCTTAGTTCCTCTCTAGACCAGGGTGAATTTTTCTTAATTTCCCATGATTTGGGGATTTTGAACAGACAAAAACTCTTATTTTCAGGCTCCAGGTTAGATATACTTATATATACTTCTGTTATTTGACCCCAGTACTTATGTATTAGCAATGCTATTCTTGGGACATTGAAGTGATACTTCTTTATATGACCATAAAATTTCTTATGTAAATTTGCATCTGCACCTGGCACAAATGAGGTACTTAAATGTTTATTGATTGATTGAAAAGAAATAATAAAATCCCCAGATTTTGCAAGGTGAAGATAAGGATACAGATTGTCTCAGCAAACATTGCATGTATCTATTGACATCTCAGAGGGGAATAAATCAATATATTGCACTGACAACAGCAGCATCTAACAGCTAAATACTGCTTTTATTCTTTCTTTCCTTATCATCTCTGTTTCAAAATGTTTCCTTCAAGATAAAAGTTCCTGAAGGGCTATCACTGAGTCAGTACCAAATTACCCCAAAGTCCTAATTTATATCTAGTATGTGCTGGGAATTAGCAAGTAATGAACAGGTTAACATTATCCCAACTTCATTTATAAACCATAAAAATAAGGAAAATAGTAATTTTTTGGATAAAACCTCCATTTTGGAAATATTTGTCATCCATAAAATAAGGCTGCATACCTGTATGTGAATGATGCTTCTCTTTCCAGGTGCTCTGACCTGTCACCCATGAGGTCCCCAAGAAAACAAGGCAGGGTTTGGAAAGGCTGTCAGAGGCAAAGCTGCCCACGACCTTGTCCAGCGCCTGCCCTGGTCAGGCCCTCAGCCAAAGGCTGGACCTTCAGACCAAGTTGTGGGTCTGCCACTTGTAGGAGACACTGGGCAGGGATGCAGGCCACACACGGAGATGCAGAATCCTGCAGGGGAGGCCAGTTGGATGCTGGGTCACAGCGAGGTCTGCCCTGGATCCGTTCTCCCTCCTGACAGACAGTATGAGAACTCGAACAAAAAGACTGGCAGAGTCTTGGGTTAAATTGGCTTTTAGAGCCTGCTGACAAGCAGCCTCAGAAGGCCAGAGAGATTTTCCCCCTCCACAGGGTTACTGGCAACAGCTCGGGCCTCTGTGGCCCTCCGATCGATGGCTCTGCTTTCTTAACTGTGGCCACAGGGCTTGGAATTGCTCTTCCCAGCCCCGTCCTCCATAATGGAGATGAATTGAGTTGGGCCTGCAACACACTGTAATGGAAAAGGAGCCACCTGTACAGCTGTGAAAAG
Organism: Myrmecobius fasciatus; assembly: GCA_023553655.1. Classification (NCBI taxonomy): domain Eukaryota; kingdom Metazoa; phylum Chordata; class Mammalia; order Dasyuromorphia; family Myrmecobiidae; genus Myrmecobius; species Myrmecobius fasciatus. Next base: position 117,025 of record JAJPUD010006135.1, on the reverse strand, counting down.
CCCAGCACCGGCTGTTCCCTTAAAAATGGGTCTCACGGTGGCAAGGAGCCTGCTAGATGCTGTCAGTTTGGAGCAGCGTGGGAAGTAGAATGGACCTCACCTGGGCAGCCATAAATGCACCAGATACAGCCGCACAAATGGGGCTCTCTGAAGATCTAAGAACCTCTTGTTGTACATGGGGAAATCCTTCAGCCCCCCGCCACATCTCTGCCAGCATTTCTCAGGTTCTCTTCCACACTATTCCCCAGTCCTGCTCCTGATGCAGGGTCGCCGTCTGCTCTCGGCTCGCATCTTAATATTACCTTTCAGACAATCCCATAATTCTGTCCCACAATAGGACATTTCCAGCTATGGCCTTTCTTTGAGATATGGATTTTCTGCCAGTGCCATATAAGGCCCCCACCCTCAATGGAACGAAGAACCAGGAGGAGAACTGAGGGGGGAGGAGGGAGGAAAACAGGACAATTCTTTGATGAAATTGTTTGTTACCATGTGAACTTCTGTGAGCTTTGGGCCTCAATTGTCCCATCTGCAAAATGGACATGAATATCTGTATCACTTACATGATGAGGGCACAATGGGATGGTTGAAGTGCTCTGGTTCTTGAGAACAGATCCTAAAATCTGAAATCATTTTAGAAAGAAATTTGATAGAGGAGAGTTAGCTAGAAAAGAGGTCCAGCTCCCTCTTCTCAAGGCTCTGGAAGGTTGCCATTATATAGTATTTAGACTAAGGTGCCAGCGCTGGAATCAGTACAGTTAAGCCATTTTGCCTAGAGGGTAACTTGAAAACCAGGTAGATTGAATGAATATTCAATAAAATTTAAGAGAAGTCAGAACACAAGTTTGGGTGGCCCCAAAACAAGTCCTGGGTGTGATGACTCAAAACAAGAGCACTTGGGGTGGATCTAAGCCTGGAGGAACCCCAAATATCTCAAAGCCTTTTGGAGCATTGCTGGAGAGTTACCGAGGACATTCTGAATGCAGACAATAGTTAATCACATAGAGTTGGATTTAAACAGTATAATAATTCTTCTTGAACACTAGAATAAATCATTTATTGTGCTATATGATTTTGTAAGATTGGGCAAATAATACTATTTAGCACAATCTAGTAAATCAAATCTCAGATTTGGAGTCAAACCATTTTTTAAAATTATATACTTATTAACTGAGTGATCATGGTTAAGTCACTTTCTGAGCCTCAGTTTCCTCACTTGTAAAATAGAAATTATTATTGACCTCAAAGGATTTATTGTAAACTTAAAAATGCTGTGGAAATGTGAGCTATTGTTATCATTATGTTTATCATTTTTTTTATTACTCCAGAAATGTTCTACCTGCTGTAAGAAATGTGTTGCGTATACATGTGGCTATGGAAAGTATTGATAAGTCTTTCTCGGATCTTTCCACCCCCTGGGAGTATGAGATTAGAATTATGTCTATGCTCCCTTCAATATCGCTAGTCCACAGTCCTTGCTCTTTCACAAGAGAAAGCTGCTTTTTTGATGACTCTTAAGATGTGGGGAAGGATATCCCAACGTTATACCCGCCATTTTGGATCCTTCTTACTAAACGCTGGATGTAAAAAAAGACTATCACATAAATAATAGCAAGGAATGCCATTTATCCAGGTGGACAGCAAGAAATTGCAGAAATTATACAGATTAGAATATATCAGGAAATACAGAGGAGTCCATGAACATTTTGTTGTTATTGTTGTTGAGTCATTTCAATATGTCCAACTCTTTGTGACCCCATTTTGGGGTTTTCTTGGCAAAGATACTGGACTGGTTTGGCATTGCCTTCTCCAGCCCATTTTACAGATGAGGTGAACAAGGTCAGGTGCCTTGCTCATGATCACACAGCTAATAAGTTTCTGAGGCTGGATCTGAATTCAAGTTCTCCCAACTTCAAGAACCAAGCTCTATCAACTAGACCTAGCTTCTCTGAATGCACTCTTTAGATAGGAGTGAAATGATTTCTCCAATGAACTTTGAGGATCCAATCTCACCAAGGGAATATTTGCTGCAGTCTCAAGGGAACATGCTAGAAATATTTGAAGGTACCATTTTCTCCCACATGTCTGCAAGAGAGTCTTTCACTTGGTTTTCTTTGGTCAGTCCTGAAGAGGATCTGGAACCACAGGTATTTCTCTAAGAAAAAATGAAGAATTCCTCTCTTCATTAAAGCTCTTGTTTCACCTCTACTCTTCATAAAGGCTTGGGATATTCCTTTCTTCTATTAAAACAGTTTTATGCAAATGTTCCAAGCTGATCATGTTATTATAAGAATCAAAGGCACCTAAATGGCATTAAAAATACAAAGTATCCGGCTTGAAGCCAAGAAGATTCATTTTCCTGACTTCAAATCTGACCTCAGACACTTACTAGCTCAGTGACCCTGGACAAATCACCTATTTGTTTCAGCTCCTCATCTGTAAAATGAGCTGGAGAAGGAGATGGCAAACTGTTCTGTTATTTTTTCCAAGAAAATCCCAAATGTGGTCACAAAGAATCAACCATGACTGAAATGACTGAACAACCAAAAAGGATCAAATGAAATAATAGAGAGAAAGTGCATTAGAGAATATAAAGGTCGTCAAAAGTGCCAGACTTAAGGGTCCTTTGGTTTCCTATGTAAGTGAAGCTATGCATTTTCAAATAACTAGTTTCAGGGAACAGAATCTGGTCAAGTGACAGAATTTTTGTCTGAATAGAATTTTTGAATGTGTGACCACAAAATAGAAAGCTCCAAACAAAAAAGCCAAGGAATGAAAGCCAATTCTCTTTTTAAAAAGAGGATCAGACTAAATGGCACCAGTGTTATATAGACAGGAAGTGAATAAATAATCAGATTTTGGTTTTATTCATCATATTCATGGGAATGATAAAAGGCAATTTTTTTAAGAGTCTAACATTTAAATAACTGAAAGAAAATTTGAATTTTACCTAACATATAGATTGACTTTTTGCAAATATTTTGGTTAAAAATCTTTTTAAACTAAAAAAGTTTGTTAAATCATAATGCCACCTAGAGTAAGAAAGGAACTTATACCAACACTTCATTCTAAGACAACAGAGTCGAAGTCCAGAGATATTAAGGTTAAATTGGTGAGTAAACAATTTTCCCCTCTTAAGACCTCCATTATTTTAGGTTCAACTATTTAGTCAATGTCCATTGGTATAATCTCTTTCATTGACTTATCACTCAAGATTTTTGCCCGTCTATGTCAGTGTCCTTCTGATAGTCTTCTCCTGGAAACTTTTGTTCATTTGGACTGATAGGTATTACTTTTCTGGAATGATTCCCATAAGGAGATGGCTCTGGCAGTCTGCCTGGTTGGAGGTACCATTGGTAGATGCTCAAAAGTCTGCTCAAGCAGAATAATTTCCTTAAACTATGAATTTATTAACTTAATTTTCTGCATAGTTTAACATTTTTGAAAAACAGAAGATTTATGTCAGGTTGAAAACACTTTGTCAACTGGGAAATTACCCCTTTCAAAGGTAAAGTAAGACAACAATTTCACTCCACTGGCACACATCCAGTTATTATTCTCTCTACATAAACAGACTTGATCACAAGGATTATGTATGATTTCATCTACGCCAGGCCTAAACAGGAGCATCCCTGTCAATCCAACTTGCTTTCATGCTAATCATATTCAGAAAACAGTTCTAGTACAGACTGACATATGTGTAGGAACAAAGAGAAGTAATCATATTTCAAAAGTTCTTTCAAAGATTCAAAGACTATAAATGAATCAACCTTTAGAAAATCGAGACAAGACAAAACAAAGGGGAAATCACAAACGATATGTTGAAATATAAACAAGGGATTCTTCGGAAGGTTTTTGTCCTTTTTAGTCATGGGATTTTATTATAAGACAATACATAGTAAATGTTGCCATTGTTAGCTAGTAAAAATAAATCATGGAAAAAATGTCATTCTTTTGGTGTGGAGAACTCATTAAAGAGTTATAGAATGATATAGAAAAAACTTTTGATTGCTTAAAATAATGACACATCATTTTCTAAGATCATAGACAACTCATTTGTTGGTAAGTACTTAACTGGCAATCTCAAGAACCCAGGAAGACAAGAAAAAAAGCTCATTAAGCAGCTAAGTTAGGTGTTCAAAAGTCTATGTAGTGATTAACATGCTTATAAAGTTCATTTTTTTTTTACTAAGGAGAGTATATTTAACAACACTGTCCTACCATCTCCTCCCACCTCTCCAACTTCAGGCTAAAGTAATTATCTGCTGCTTTATACAAATTTTATAAAGATTTGTTGCCCTTTTTTAATACCACAGTTACAGAATACACAGATACATGTAACTTTCCCCCATTGAATATTGTCTTATAATAAAAATAGTTAAGAAAAAAATGATAACATCCGATTATACATTCAATTTTTTTGCTTCCTCAATTTCATACCTATTAATCAAAAAGAGGGAAAAATTAGCTTCTATATTTGAGACCAAGACTGATCACTGCACTCAATCTTTTTGATGCCTTCTAAGGTTTTTTCATTTATGTTATTATAGTAATTTTGCATATTGTTATTCTGATTCTACTTCATTCTTCATAAAGAATTCTGAATCTTCCCATTTTTCTCCGGATTTTTATATTTCTTCTTCTTAAAGGGCAATAGAATACTCTTGTGCTTGTATGCCAGTTTGTTTAGATATCCCTAATATACTGGATTTCATTTTGTTTCTATTTTTTGCTACTATTAGAAAGTTCTGCCAGTAATATTTTGGCATTTCTATGATCTCTCCTTCCCTCCCTCCTTTCTTTCCCTCTCCCCCTTCTTTCTCTCTCTCTCTCTCTTTTTCTCTCTCTCTCCCTCCTTCCTTCCCTCCTCATCTGTCTTTTCCTTCTTCGTCTTAGAATATAGGCTACACAAATTTCATAAAACCAAAGGTGATGAACAGTTTAGTGCATTTTCTTATACAACTATAAATTCTTTGCCAGAATTATTGGGCCAATTCAACTACACTCCTCTCTGAATGTTAGTCAGTCAGTGAACAAGCATTATTAATTATTTCCATATACCAAGGTCTTTTATAATTATGGGGCATACCAAGAAAGGCAATAAACAGTTCTTATTCTCAAGAAACTCTACTGTACCTCACCCCAAAGTAATTATCTTTGATCAGATTAGACATAATTTTGACAAGTTTGCTCATCTTATTTCCCAACTCAAAGCAGATTGGACACAATCCATTTGAAGGAAATGTTGCTGGCAGTAATAATAGAGACAACAATAAGTACCAGTTAACAGTTTTATAAAAGTGAAAAGAAAAAAAAACTTAAGTGAAACATAAAGGAATACATAAAAGGTATAGCCATCTGGGACCATTTAGTGTAGGGGCATGCTGTCCAAAACACTTCAATAGTCCTTAGCAGAATCACTGCATGATGGGAATGAATGTTCAAATCCAATCATTCAATATAGGCTTAGAAGGAGGTATGCAGTGGAGTGCCCTAGTTATATGGAGTTTCTCCCTTTCAACAACAGAAACTTTTAAACATTTTGACTATTATTATGTAATCTTTCAAAACTGCATTGCAAATTTCTTTGCATTCTTGAGCATACTAAATATGATTGAGAAAGATTGACTATTGCTGCTTCCATTCAGAAATGAAAGGATTATTTTTCCTTTAAGCAATGTTGACATGACAAAGAGAATAGCACAGTTGCTTGGGATGAAGAAGAAAATAACAATTCATGAGAAAGAGATAGAAAGGTTGCTCAGTTATTATTTTGTTTCTGTAAAGGAGAATAATTCTGGTGTGAAAAGGAACAGAGAAAAAAATGGCAAATAAGAAGTTTAATAATCCTGAAAGGAGATAATAAGGGAAGAACTAGTTGACCTTAATGAGTTAAGTCATCTGGTTGCTTGAGTACTGAAAGAATGAACAGATGTGCTTACAAAGGCATGGTTAGTGATTTCTGAAATGTCACAGTGAATAGATGACATATTGAAGAAGGTCAAATGTGATTATTATTTAGAAAAAAAAAAGAAGAGATTGGAGTCTGAAAACCATGGACCAGTGATCTTGATTTTACTTCTGGCAAAATTCTAGAATGTATTTCCAAGCAAAAAGCTATTTCTATCATAATGCTTTGTTAATTTACACAGTACCACTCTCTGTGTATTTTAGTTTGATGGCTATACATTAGCAGTTTTCTCCCTCCTTTTAAAATTTTAATTTAAAGTCTTTTTGATAAGATTTGCTAGATTTGACAAGCTTACTGGTTTTTATTAACTGTAAACAGTTTTTCAAAAAGTATACTTTATAGACTATACCTTGCCCCTGATGCTTGATTTTTAATCTTTACCTATCACAAAAAGAGCTGCTACAAAATATATCTGCGCATATAGATAATTTTCAACTTTCTTTGATTTCTCTGGGATTTAAAAGTTAAAATGTAGAAAGAAGAATGCCAAATGGAAACAATAATTCTTGTGATACAGCAGAATGCTTTCACATTCTAGTTTCCCAGTTAGAAATTGTGTGTCATGGACTCAACACCACATGTCCTCAGGAATAATCTCAAATGTCAAGGATTTCCCCCTGTCACTGAATATAACTTAGACTCTGTTGATAGTCAATGTGGCTGAAAAGGGAACAGCTGAGGTTTCAGCAGGGTCTAAACCTTGGGGCTACCTAACTTCTGAAGCTTCACTAAGAAGACATTTCTTAAAAAAAAAAGAAGACATTTCTTTAGCTCCATTCTCCCAAGTTATTATTAGTAAATCTTTATGTTATGGGAATGATTAAAGATGTGAATGTTGCAAAATATAACTCCTTTTGCAATTCTGAGTTTATATATATATATTTTCTTTAATCAGATGTGGATTGTATGTGTTGCCATTTTAAAACAAAATTTAAAAGTTAGTCTGAAATGTGACATGAACAGAGGGGAAACATTTTTGTTTATGAAATTTCTTTGAATAAAATATGAGATGTTTTCAAATAAAGTCATTTCACAAGTGGTACATATGCTAGAAAAGAAAAGCAGCCTAGTATGGGAGGTGAGGATTTGGGATGTGATTAAGAAAAACCTGAGTTCCAATCCTGCCATTGATACTCACTGTGTGATGATTGCTCAGTCAGAGCATCAATATTCTCATCTGTACAATAAGGATAACAACACCTAGAACTCTTCTTTCCTATGATTATTTGCAAGCTTTGAAAATGCTAAAGAAATTCAAGGTTGCCCCAAATCTTTGTGCTTTAAAACTTTAAGCTTCAATAGCTTAAATTAATTAAAAGAAATTAATTAAGCTTCAATAGTTTAAAATTGAACTGAGTGTCAGAACACTATATGTATGCACACACACACACACACACATATATATATATTTACACACACAAATATAAACTCACACTTACTAGCTTTGTGATCCTTATTCCAAATCACTTGATCTCTGCCTCAGTTTTCTCAACTGTAAAATGGTGATAATAACATCACCTTCCTTGTAAGGCTTTTATGAGGATCACATGAGATAATATTGGTAAAGCACTTAGCATAGTGCCTGGTGCAGAGTAAGTCATATAAATGTTTATTCTCTTTACTTCATCTTATTTAAAAATAAGCAAATTAAAAGTCATATTTATCCATTTTTTTCTTACCTAGTAGTCTGTTATTTGCATGTGGCCTCGATGTCAGCATGGTATAGTGGAAAGATTATCTGTTAAGGTGGAGGGATTCAGGTGAAATCCCTCTGTTATGAATACGATATGTGTGATTTTGAACAGACTAGGCAATTTCTGTGGGCATCCATTTCCTCATCTCTAAAATGAATGGGGGAAGATTAGACAAGAGATCCTTGGAGTTCTCCCACTGCAGTGGTGCGATCTCAGATTTTTAATGGGACAAGATGTGGTGGGATTGGAAGCTTTATGTCCAATAGGACTTTGGGATGTAAGCAATTGGGATAACTTTCCATCAGCAGCTAGCAGGGAAGAGACCTGGTTCTTCTTGGTGTATTTTAACTCATGACCACACCTTTGGCAGGAATACCTCATGTGGCAAAATAATAATTCTGTGTTAAACTTAACGTAGTTTTATTTTGTTAAATGTGCTGTTTGGTCATCATTTAGTCATCATTCCCTAGAACCAAGTAAGAAGGCATAGAGAAATTGTTAGAAGCTCTAATATCTCTATCAAATGAGGGAAGGGTGATGGCCACTGAGCACTTCTGAAAGAAGCCATTAGAAATTCTATATGTAATGAAGATTACATGGTCATATGCAGCTACTCAAAGACAAAATATGTGCTCATCTTGGAGTATACATTTAGACAGAAGGTAAAAGGAAACAATCTAGTCTAACTCCTACACTGTACAGAAGAAACCAAAAGTCAAAGAAAGCAAATGATTTTCTAAAGGTCACAACGGCCAATAAAGGCAGAGCTGGGATTCAAATTGAGGACCTCTGGTCCTTTATTCAGGATTCCTTCTGTTGCTCCAAGGCTGGATTCCAGCTAGAGTTTCTTTTCATGAAGAAATTGTAGCCAAGATAAAATTTGATGCATCATTGGCACCAGGACTTGATGAAGCATTTTTATGTTCCATGTCAGTGCGAAGATTGCTTCGTGATTGTTGTTTTTCATCCTTCATTTTTAAAGAAGACCAATGGCATTACAAGTGATCTTAACTTATGTGCCAATTATTTATTTTTTTATTGTAGTAAGCTTATTTTTATTGCACATTACTTTATGAATCATCCTGAGAGAGAAAAATCAGAGCAAAAGGGAAAAAACATGGGAGAAATAATAATAATAAAAAAAACAGAAAAAAAAGAAGTGAACATAGCATCTGTTGATTTACATTCAGTCTCCTTAGTTTATTTTCTGGATGCAGATGGTATTTTCTGTCCAAAGTCTATTGGGATCACTTTGGATCAGTGAATCACTGAGGAGAACCGAGTCTTTCATGGTTGATCATCATACATTTTTGCTGTTATTTCGTACATTGTATTCCTGGTTCTGCTTGTTTTGCTCAGCATCAGTTCCTGTAAATCTTTCCAGGCCTTTCTATAATCAGCCTGTTCATCATTCATATAGAATAATAATATTCCACTATCTTCATGTACCACAACTTGTTCAGCCATTCCCCAATTGATTGGCATCCACTCATTTTCCAATTCTGTACTATCACTAAAGGATCTGCTGCCAACATTTCTTCCTTTATGATTTCCTTGGGATACAGACCCAGTGATGGCATTGCTGGGTCAAAGGGTTTGCACAGTTTGACATCCCCTTGGGCAGTTCCGAATTGCACTCTAGAAAGGTTGGATCACTTCACAGTTCCACCAATAATGCACTAGTGTTCCAGTCTTCCCACATCCCCTCCAACATTTATTTTTCCTTTCATCTTAGCCAATCTGAGAGATGTGAGATGGTACCTTAGAGTTGTTTTAATTTGCATTTCTCTAATCAAGAGTGATTTAGAGAATTCTTTCATATACCTATATATGATTTTTCATCACTTGAAAATTGACTTATATGTGAACTGGATTTAAGGGAGGCAGAGTTTTACAAAGTCATCAGCTTCTCTCTCAAGTCCTGAGTTATCAAAGTCTAGGAATGGAACAAAAGGCAAAGTGGCTGGTGGTGGCTTGGGATACATGGATGCCCTTGCTGTCTCTGATGTCTGACCAAGTTCTAATGGCTTCAACTGTATTCTTGGCCTTTGAAACAACTTGTTCTAGTCTGCCCATTTCACCAGGAGGAGTCTTCATGTGCTCAGGACAGACATCTCCCCAAGATTCATCAGTTACCCTCCACCCATTAGCCCATTTGCTGAGAAGGTATGGCTGCTGTACATGCTACAGTTTTTTGAAGCCACAGGGAGGTAGACACCCTGAAAAAGGTTCAGCAAGCCCTCGACTAGAGATGCTCTTCTTCCCTGAATCTTCCCCATACCAGCGGCTTTCCCTGGTTTTTGAAATTAAACCCAACTCTCTTTTTTGGTTTGATCAGAATTTCACATGCAATACATGCAAATTATCATATCCTTTGCCAGACCTCAAGGAGTTTATGATATCAGGGGAAAGTCAGATAATTCAATTCAATAAGTATTTATTGGGTGGCTACTATGTGCCAGAGGGTGTATGAGGTATTTGAGGAGTGCTTAAATATGGGTCAAACATCAAAGACACCAAGGTCATCCTCTGCATCCAAGGCCATTGCAGTCTCACGACTTCCACTGGGTTTTGATGACTCTGAACAAATTATCTTTTTCTTTCTTTCTTTTTTTTTTTGTTGAGGCAATTGGGGTCAAGTGACTTGCCCAGGGTCACACAGGCAATTAAGTGTTAAGATCAAATTTGAACTCAGGTCCTCCTGACTTCAGGGGTAGTGCTTTATCCACCTAGCTGCCCTGATGACTTTGAAAGAATGAGTGTCAGCCTCAGTTAAATGTAATTCATGGGCAAGTCAAGCCATCACCCATCACACGGTGGTGATACCATTGATCCCCTGGCAAACCATAATAACTATGTGCTGGTAAGTGAACAGTTGTTAAAGGAGCTTCATTCTCAGACAAACAAATTGATAATGCAATATAAAAGAGTAAATAAAAAGCAATTTGTGAATAGTGTGTGTGTGTGTATGTGTATCTCTGTGTGTGTGAATGGGATAAAAAAGTAACCGTTTAAGTTGTTAAATATATCCTGGGGAATAAAGAAATAAGAGCCTCATTAAGGGAAGAGATTCATGTTGACCTGAATAATTATGGAAAATTGTGAAATGACACATGATCCGTGAAGGAAAGGTAGGATTAGGATGAGGGATTAAAATAGGGAATGACATTTTCAGGCTGGGAAACAGCAGGAGAAGAGGTGAGACTGGACTTATTCAAGGAACAGTGAAGAGATCCTACCAACTTATATTTTGTAATTGTCAACATTATTTGAAAAAAATTGATCTTCCTCAGTAATTTCAGTAAGTACATTTGAAGAACAGCCTTGGCTGAAAGCAAAATATTAGATAAGCAGTGGAAATTCATTTTCTTATGACATTAAGTAAGTTATAACCAGTAATATGAGGAAAAAAATAATTGTACCCCCTAATAGGATTATTTTCCATGCACTGCCTGGGCCTTTAACATTTTTCATATTTAGTTTTTTATTTAGTTAATATTTCTCTAATTCAAATTAGTCAATTAGTATGACTAATGTATGTATGTCAACAAACTAAATGTATGTGACTAACACATGGTAAACATACATGTATATATATTTAGACATGTGTGGGTATATGTATATATAATATATATTTATATACATTATACAATATATGTATATGTATGGTATACAAGAAGACTTGGTGACACTTTCTATTTTGTTTAATTTGTCATTATTCTAAATCAATATTAAGTATATTTCTTTGGATCATCACATGATCATAATTACTTTTGCATAGCAGTGCTTCACAGTACTTCCATGCCTTCTCTGATCTAGATCCTGTCCTGCTTGCTCCTGATACAGAGAACATAAATGAAAGGTGCTTACTGGAGGAGGGGTGTGTGTGTGTGTGTGTGTGTGTGTGTGTGTGTGTGTGTGGTGTGTGTGTGTGTGTGTGTGTGTGTAACCCTAGGATCTAATACCTGGTACAGGTAGGTACCTATCACATACCAGGGCCTATGCTAAGGTAATGCTAAAGAGAAAGGTAAAAGATAATTTCTAGTTCACAGTATAATGAAAGAGACAACATGAGATCATGTACAAATGAGACATATATGGGATAAATTTGAGATTATCAATAGCAGGAAGGGACTAGCTTTCAGGGGAATGGGAAAAGGTTTCTTGTAGTCGATGGAATGGGGGCTGGGGCTTGAAGAAAGCCAAGGAATCCAGGAGGTGGAGATTAATGACTGCCAGTTTGGGGACAGCCAGTGAAAGTGCCCAGAATCTGGAGAGAGAGTGTTCTTTTTTTGCCAGATAGCAAAGAGTCCAGTGGCACTGGTTCTCAAAGTACAGGGGGCTGGGGTAAAAGGTGTGAAAAGATGGAAAAGGTAGAAGGGGGACTAGCTGTGAAAGGTTTGGAACACCAGACAGAGGATTCTGCACTTGATTTGGGAGTCACTTGAGTTTCCTGAATAAGAAAATGACATTGTCACATCTGTGGTTCAGGTGGATTGATTTGATAGCTGAGCAGGGGATAGAAACTGGGATGCACTCGTGGCAGACAGATCAATCAGCAGATTATTGTAATAATGCAGGTGAAAGGTAATGGGGACCTATACCCTGGGTGACCACAGTGAAAGAGGAGACAAGGGGGCTTAGATGAAACATGTTACAAAGGTAAAATTGATAGCACTTTCTAAGAGATTGGAAATGTGAAGGTAAGAGGATGGGAAGAACTTAGAATGTTTAACATGTAGGTTTAAAGACCATATAATTAGGACGGTGGTACCCACAACAGTAGTAGGGAAATTAGGAAGGTGCTTAATAAATGCTGATGGATGAATTGTAAGTTGCATATAAATATCATAGATATTTTCTATAAAAAGCCTTATCTTCCCTAATAATTTCATACTTCCAGATGTTATTCTTCAGGGAAATGAAATCTAAAAGATACCAACTCTAGGCTGAAGATCCCTAATTCTACATTTAGATAGCAGAACCAGAGAATTCTAATATCTCACAGTTAAAGGAAATTGAAATTTTCATCCAGCAAAAAACCTTGAAATAGACCCAAATCAAAACACAACACATTTCCTTCATGGAAAAAAGACTCTTTTACCAACTTAGCAAACAAAAATCAGAATTAAATGGTGTGATGGAAAGGATTTCCAGATTTTCTGGAGTTTGAGACCTATGTTCTCATCTTGTGGGCAAGTTACCTGATTGTAATAGTCTCAGTTTCCTCATCTACAAAATAAAAATCATGACTAAAAATTTTCTTCCAGATGTTACATTTCATAGTAAAGTTTTAGGCTATAACTGCTATACAATTCAACAACTTTTCATATGAATGAAATGAATTTGGAATTTCATTTTGAAGTAAAGAACTATAGATTATTTAGAATCTACATGTTAAATCAGCAAAGGATAAAGGTATTTTGTGGAGAGAAGGATTCCAGGCAATTAATATTGTATTTCCAGAAAAAAAATGAAAATGTGAAAGGAGGCAATGAAGAAATAATAAATCCTAAGGCTCAGTTCAACATGTATCTAATAAAATGCAAATTTAGGTCTTCATTTTTTGATGATATGAAAAAAGTCAGGAAATGTAATATTCTAATAGAAATTTTAATATAAAATAACCTTCAATTGACTTTAAAATTTTATGAACATCAGAACATTTCAGTTATTTGTCCCTGCAAATAATAATTGCTTAAGAAGCAAAAAATGTGCCTTATTTTTTAAAGAAATAAATATCTTTTATTGTAATCAATAAGGACATCCAAAAGGATGCAGTATAGAATTAAGGGACTGCTCACTGTGGTTCATCTAACACCTGGATGAGCAATAATTGTGTAAGTAAATAGATCAATAAAATGAGTCAACAATTTTGCATGTGGAAAAGTACCCAAAAGACAGTAGGAAAAATATTATTTGTCTAATTTTATAACTAGGATATTAAAAGTAAAAAATGAGGGAATTATAATTATTTTAAATATATGTAATGGGAATGGAGGTGGCATATCATGAAATTTAAAGTACAAGAAATTATGGGATAATAATTTTAGACTAGAGAAAGCCTCATCTAGTTCAAACCCCTCATTTTACAGATAAGGAAACTGAGGCACAGTGTGCTTAGATAACTTCTCTGACAATGTTTTAAAGGATACAAGTGGTAGACCTGGGGTTAGAACAAAGCTCACCCGACTCAAAGCCAGTATTCTTTCCACCATACCTGGAGTGGAGGAATAAGACCTTTCTGTCAGATCACAGGGAAAACCATGGGAGGAATTGGTTGGGGCCATTGAATCATTTAGCCCAGAAATAGGGGATGGAGAGAGGGAGAAGCAGCTTTCCAAGGACAAATGCCATTTTTTTCAATATATAAGAGGGATTGTCAAATCCAGGAAGCACATTGATTCCTTATTTCAAACTAGGCACTCAGAAATTATTTCAGCTATGTAAAATATCTGAAATAAGGCTTTGGTAAAATATTTAAACCAAACCTCTTTTCTGATTCCTGGTACTTTTGATCTAAGTAAGTTTCCAATAAGGTAAACACACCTGAGGTATTGTGCCTTTAAGGCACTGCCCTTTCATATGGAGCAACTGTGTTCTGAAATGGAAAGAAAGGGCATTTTTATATTAAAAAAAAGTTATATCAACCATTCAAAGATGTAAGATATTGCCTTTCATAGATGAACAATTTGATATCCAATTCCAAAAAGGAGTAGGTAAAGGTCTTTGGTTTAATAAAAACTGTTAAGTTATATGTATAAAAACCCTCAGTTTTCAAATGGGACTTTGGCTATTTGGGACAGAAAATGAATTGCATTATATATAAACCAGTTTAAATGACCTCGTTAAAGATGCAAGGTGATACCTTCTGTACACAAATACTTTGTTAGCTTAAAGGAGACAAAAAAGAACTTGTTTTTATTTTAAAAATGGATAATATGTAAGTATAAAGGAATAGTTTCAAGAACAGAAGCAGATCAAGGACTTCTTTGAGTATTTGAATATTGTATAATTGTTTAAAGTTTTTAAGAGGGTAAAACGCTTACTGTAAGGGATGATTAATTATCTTCATCAATTGTGTAATTAATGTTAATTTCTTTGGAGAAATTTAGTAAGTTGTTACCCCATGAATCAAAGGTGGATCATTTAGGACAGAAGTCTGTGAATTAAGCTATTGGAATAGATGGCAAGATAGGCAGCTGAGGGGAGGTACATAGTAGGAACCTCATACATGTTTATTGGTTGCTTGTTGACCCTTATGATTGGGATGAAAAAGAAGGATGAGTAAAAAATAGTTTTGCAGAAATTTTTCAGTAATTTCAAATTTAATATGAATAGATATCCATATCTGATTGGATGATACAGAATTTTGGGGAGTGAAGAGTTGGCTAGAAGGGTTTACTTTGCAACCTGAGGTATTTTTCTGTGAATCTGTTTTAATGAAAAACAAAGCATCCTGTTGGGGCTTGTATCGTACTTAGCAAAGACCTGGGGTGGGCTAGTACAGTGGTTCCAAAACTTTTGTTCTTAGTATCTTTATATTATTAAAAATTATTGAGGATCTCTCTAAAGAGTTTTTTACGTGGGTTATATTTATGGATATTTGTCATATTAGAAATAAAAACTAACTTTTAACTTACACACCCTTTAAAAGGGTTTCAGAGATGCCCAAGATTCTCTGGACCACATTTGAGAACCACTGGTCTGGTAGAGGATTTCATAAAAATTTTCCACTTGTGACCCCTTTTTTAAGCAAACTTTATACAACCCTGGGTATGTAGGTACATAAATAAATGTACAGATCAAACATTCACTGATATTAAATCCATCAATTCCAATAGCTTAATTCACAGACTTCTGTCCTAAATGATCCACCTTTGATTCATGGGGTAACAACCCACATACAATTCTAAACCCCATTAAGGGACCATGACCCACAGTTTACAAAGCTTTCATCTATACTCTGGTGTAAAGGAAATTGCTAGTCAATTCAATAATGTAATACTTTTTCCAATATAATTTTAGGTGCAATGATAAGTAGAAAGGTCTGATAAATACTATAACAATTTGAGAAAAGAACAAAATTCACACGTTCAGAGAGAATTGTGAACCAGAAAGAATCATTAGCAGAGATGAAGCAATAATCTAAAAATCTGAATTCTCTCTCTGTCCCCGACTCTCTCAATTATCCACTTACAAATCTTCCTTAAAAACTTTTTTGTTGACATTTTAATTGCCTTTGATGTGGTATCTTGTGCTCCATGACTTCATGGGGTCTCAAAATTGTAGAATTAGAAAGTCATGCAGTCCAACCTGTATCTGAAAAATAATTTCCTTCCCATATATCAATAAATAGCATCTAATCTTTTCTTGAAGAGTTTAAGAAGGTGAAGGGGAACCTGAAATTACCCAGGGCTCATTTTACTTTAGGATACCTCTATTTGTTAAAAATGTATTTTTTCCTTTCTTATTTCAAGACTAAATTTCCCGATTTTTAATTTCTGCTGATTGCTCCTCATTTTACCTGTGGAATGAAATAGATCAAGTTGACTTTTTCCATATGACAATCTTTCAAATGCTTATAGACAGTTATCATATCCCCTTTAGACTTCTCCAGGATAAATATCTTCATGTCCTTCCACTGATCTTTATATAATAAGAACCCTTTATGCCTTATCATCCTCGTTACCCACTTCTGAGCACTCTCCAACTTGGCAAAATCCTTCCAAAGACATGGCACTTAAGTCTGACCCAGCAAGAACACAGTGAGATTATCACATCATTTTAGCCATTTTGTCTCTCTTGATGTAACTTAAGATAGCATTAGACTTTTTTTGGTGTCATAATTCATTACTGATTTCTTTCGAGGGTGCAGACCCCTAAAACCGAGATATTTTAAAGGTAAGCTATTTTATTGTCCTGAATTCTGCCCATTTTAATTTTGTCATTTTTTTTGTCTTCCAAAGTATTTTGTATCCTGGTAGGCAGCCCATATATTTAGCATGTATTAAAGCTTTATGTTAACATCTAACATGAAAAGGATATTTTCTGTTGACTTTATCCATGTAACTGATGTCTTTGTAACCTTACAGAAGATTACTGTTCAGGAGATGGACTTTTCCCAATGAACAGTTTGAGATTACTAAAATCACTGCAATTCTCCCAAATGCTGAGATATACTCTAGTAAACACAAAAATCTTTGAATTGGGTGATTTGATAAATTTTTCAGTTGCTTTTTTGAATAGGTGCATTTCTTTTAAATTTGTTGTAGAGGAGAAAATAGAATAATAATAATATTAAAATTATTCAACTATTTTTAAAGTTGATAAAACAGGAAATCTTCATTGCCAATGATTTTCTTTACAAAAGATTGAAATGTGAAGGCTTCTGACAAGCTGGAGAGGGTTTAGAAAGGGGTAATCATAACATGTAGTAGACTTCCTACCATCTGGGGAGCGGGTGGGGTTAGGGGGGAAAATTTGTAACAGAAAGCTTTGCAAGGTTCAATGTTGAAAAATTACTCATACATATGTTTTGCAAATAAAAAGCTTTAATAAATAAATAATAAAAAAGAAAGGGAAAATCAAAATATTTAGGGCATATAGGGTTTATAGTTGGGAAAATAGTTCCATTTTTCATTTATTTCCAAGAATAAGAGAAAGGAAGTTGTTAGTGTAACCAGTCAATCAATAAATCTTTATGAGTGTCTATTAAATGCCAGGTACAATGCTAAATATAGGGGATACAAAAATAGGCAAAAGACAACCTTTGTCTTTAATGAGTTTACAATCTAATAATATAGATCATGGGGGAAAAGATGAAAAAAGCATTTACTGAGCACCTTCAGTGGCACAAACCACTGTGAATTCAATGAAAACAAAACAAACCAAACCAAACAAAAGAGTCTGTTCTCAGTATTTTAAGTGTGGTGTTTATAAAAGTATTGAAATGATAGCATTTCTGACCCTCCCACAGCTATTTTAACAGTTTTCTTGAGATGATCTGATTGCTCAGGATTCAGTGATGAATACTTATAACTTGATACCTCAGATCAGGCCAAAATGAGACTTGCAATCACAATGAATCTCCCAGATATTGCAATCTTCTTGTAAGAGGAAAGGCCCATGTGACCTTCTGATATTTAATAATTTAAGGTGAGTATGGCTTTGTCTCTGTTCCCCAAAAGTCACAGAATCTGACTAATCCAATGAATGGATACTGGAAAAAACCTGAAGTGAAGTGATTTGATATTTTGCCATGTGCCATTTTAGAACACCAATGCTAAAATTATAGCTTCAAACTAACCATTTTAATACCAGGTCCTTCCTTTGGAGAAAAATGATGTAAAAATTAATTATAAAATATAGTTAAGCAATGAAAAATAATTATAGATGATACTCTGAGCCTGCACAGGGTTAACATGTATGTTATGTTCAGAAAAAGAGACACAGAATCAGAAATGATTGTAATGCAACAGCTTGCACATTTGTAGTGGGTGAACTTGAAATTCACTTTCTATTTTATTTTCCAGCTTAAATTTCCAAGGGTAATTCTTACCACTGAATTGGCTACTTTTTAAAGTATAAAAGTACTTCATCTTAAAAAAATACTTTCTGGTTGCCTGAAATATGTAGGACTCAAACAATATTGCTCTCTGTGGGAGAATTTTGGTAGGAACAAATATCAGGTTTCACGGAACTTGGAATAAACTGTTCCCTTGAGGTACATGGACCAACTCACTTGGACCAATTTGCCATTTGCCATTTGAAAAATGTTTCTTTGGAAAAGAACTAGAATTAAGTTTGTATGATAAAGATCTCATTTTTAGATATTTTCCCATAGGTCTTTGTTTTGTTTTGAAATAAAAAAGGCTTTGTGAATATCCAAGATGGGTAGTGGGGGGACATAAGTATGCTAATCTTTCAGGCAAATCACATTAGACTGACTCGAAAAAAGATTTTATGTTCATGTCTGGCAGTTACTCAGAGGTATATTTTTTGAAGATGTGCTGTTTTAAGCAAATACAAAACTTAACTTCATTTAGATGAAGTGTAAAAGGAAATTATCTTTAAATAAATCAGCTATAAGTGACATCCATCTGTAACTCCATGCTTTAATCAAGGGTCTCTAGAAACATGTCTTCTTGCCCTCTTGCAATTAACCATCTGTTTCTTTCGAAGAACAGCCCAATAATCCTTTGCTGACTTGGCTTTAAGGTTTAACTGGAACTTTCAACTTCCAATTCAACCGACAAACTCTCTGTTCTTCTGTCTACTGATTGCTGTGTTAGGGAACAAGCCTTGGGGAAGAGAATGAGAGTTTGAGGGTACAAAGAACAAAGAGTTGGTCTGACCAATGTGACTTGTGTAGGAGAAGTGAAAACAGATCCAGTAGATCATGAGTTCCTCCAATAAACTCCTTGAGGGTTTTGTATTCCCAGCACTTTGCTTCGTGCATGTAACAAAGGTTTAACAAGAGCTTGTTGACTTGACTTGGAAATATGAGAGAATGGGGGTGTTTTTTCTGGTGTAGATCTCTGAAAACACGAGGATCCCTGGAAAATTAGCAATATGGAGGGAATTGAGGAGAATATCTGGACTTTGTGGCCTGAGCCTGAGTGCACCCTAGTGTCAGCTCCCATGGAGCATTTCGTGCATCTGTGTGTTGTGACGAGCCATGTCAGATTATTTAGGAAAGTTCTGAACATCATAATCTTCAAGCTTTCTTAGAAAGTATATATGACTAGGAACACCCTAATAGTGTCACTGATGAGGAATAAAAGAAAAAATCCTGAAAAATGTATCTTTGCAGAAAGGTTGCAAGGACAGAGAGTGTCTGTTGGGAATAAATGAATGAATGAGCATTAATTAAATGCTGTGTGGGAGGCACACTATCAGCCCTGGGAAAGCAAGTATAAAAAGTCAAGCACAAGTATGGCAAGTTGATTTATGGATCTATCAATTGACATGGCATTTCCAAAATCTGTTGGGTTATTGATTGGTTAATTCTGCCTAGAGCAACAGAATAAAAAGCAAATGGTGGGAGCTGGTGTTTGGGAGATCATGCAGAGAGCTAGATGGGATGTGTAGCAGACTGGTAGCAGGGATAGTGAGCTGGGGGAAATTTGCCCTCACTCAATTATCTACTAAGATAGTTCAGCATCAGAAAGGAAGCTCCAAAGGCGATTTATCTCAAAAAGATCATGGATGGCCAATGAGAGCCTAAATTTCAGAGCATGTATAGGGGCTTTTCCTGCTGCCAAGCAAGTGATTTTGCTTTTGGAAGTGTATGATGAGGGAGAATGGATGGAGCAAGAAAAATTCTGGAGGTCTGGTTAATAGGACTCATGCCACTGGAGGTCTTGGGTTTTCCCCTCTACTGTTTTCCCTTTTAAAAGATCTTTTAGAAGGAAAAATTTACTAAAATGATAGGAGTAAGAACAGTAGATACAAAATGCCCCCCCCCAAGAAAATTCAGATTGTTGTTGGTTCATGTGTATAAATCTGCTCCCTCCTACCTCCAACTAGATTATGTGGTCCTTGAAGGTAGGGAACATTTTTTCTTGTGCACCTGCCATACATGCTGACAAAACGCTAAGGATATAAAAGGTATTAAGTCAATACTGGGTAGCTGGAAGTTTGAAATCATATTCTTTATTATGTTTGTGTAGATGTGGCCTATTATAACAGAAGCCTCTTCTAAAGATATCAGTTATTTGTAAATGCCTAAGTGATCTTAATTACAAAATATATGAAAACAGAATTAATGAGAATCAGGATGAACAGAAAGTCATCAACAAAATACTTAAAAGCTAAATAATTTGTTCATTTTTGACCTAGAAAAGCTAAGTAATTTGTTCATTTTTGACATAGAAAATATGTTGGACAAAGAGTTGGACAAAGCAAGAGAGCAGGGAATGAGAATTAATATTGTTTTTTGAAATAATGAAACCATAGCGTAAAAGTAACAGTTAGAGGTTCTAGAGTGCTTTGGAGAAAACTGGCTACATACACTATTTTGAGAAATAATCAGTTGTGTATCATTCACTCGGATGTTCTAAGCTTACGGGTCCAAGTAAATCAATTTTGCTTAGATTTCACTCAAAAGGAGAATGAGAAATTTTCTCCATTTTCAATATGGAGTTAAAGAAAAAAAGTTGTTTAAAAGTTAAAATTTTAAAATAATCATTATTCAAAATGAAATATCAATTACTTTTCTTGCCATGCTGAAAATTCAATTATTTTTATATTTCTGTAAATATCTGTTTAAGTCCTTCATCTCTTACGAATATGCATATATTCTGAGTCCCGAGAAATAGCACTAAAAGTAATTCGATAATCAAGAAAAAAATGTTGTTAAATTCTTTTTCGTTATATGTGAGTCTTCCTGATTCTGCTTGGAGTTTTTTTTTTTTTTTTTTTTTTTGGCAAAGATTCTGGAGTAGTTGGCCATTTCTTTCTCCAGTTTATTTTACAGATGAGGAAACTGAGGCAGACAGGATTAAATTTTGCTCAGTCACCCAGCTACTAGTATATGAGGTTAGATTTGTTCCTGACTGCACTCACCTCTGCTGTGATCTCATCCATGTGGTTATTCCATCCTACGTGGTGAATCACATCATACCCTTGACTTTTTATCCTATGACATCCAAGATTGAACAATTCATAACTGGTAGGGAACCAATTCAAATGCAGATCTCTTGACTCTATCTGATGTTCATCTCATGCTATCCCTATTAGCATTATAATAACAATAGTAATAATAATGATGATAACAATAGTACTATTACTAATATCCTAATAAGAAATAACAATGATGGGAAACATTTATGTAGCATGTTATTATTGCAAAATATCTTTGTTATCAGATTGATGCAATCCAATATATTGTTGGGGATAAAGGATTATTATAGTACTTATAGATTTGAAAGGGAATGAAAACAGTACTGTGAATAAGTAGAAAATGAAACAGCAAATGATAAAAAGTCAAATTATTCATCTGTACATATGTAGGTCCATTTGAACAAAAGCTCCTTGAACATGGGCACTACATTGCTGTTGTCTTGATATCCCCAATGTCAAGCAACATGCCAGACACATAACAAGTATCTAATATATAGATTTCTTGATTGATTGTCTAATAGAAAAAATAAGATCTAGTCTTTTAGACCAGAATTATATTTCTGTTTGGTTTTAGTAGACAAGATCAACAGGATACAGACAAATGAGTTTTGATTTGGAATCAGAGGAATTTTGAATTTGGAATCATTTGAATTTGAATTCTGCCATGTGAACATTAGACCTCCCTGGATCACAGTTTCTTCATATGTGAAATGATAATATAGAGAATGTTCCCTTCTGATAATGGCCTTAGATTTTTTTACTTTTTTTAGTTAAAAATGTGTGAGACATCATTATTTGATCTGTGGAGCAAAAAAAAGTTTATATAATAAACCAAAATGGGCTGATACCAAATATATGGTTAAGTCTTCCTTTTAAATTCCTTAGGAGAAAACATATGTATATGTATGCACATTCATGTTCACACACATATACATATATACACAAAAGAGAAATGTACATGTACACATACATTCAGGAATTGTCTTATTTTTATATTTGTATTCCTGATGTTTTGCACATAGAATGAGAACTTAATATCCTTTTTTAAAATTAATTCCTTCTTTCCATAAATCAATTCCATATAATGGAGAGAGAGCTGATTTCAGGGTGTTAACAAAAGATTCCCAGGTCTATAAAGAGACCTGAAATGAAATAGAATACGATCACAGATTACAAAAATGTTTATTGTCTGAGAAAAAGAACTTGTAAAGGAGAAAAGAATTTATAGAGGAGCAAAGAGAGCGAGAGCTCTCAGCTGCTCAAAGGGAGTGTGGGAAAAGGTGACATATTAATAGTTTCTAGAGACTTTCAAGTAGGGATCAAGGGTGAAGAGAAGGGGGGCACTGTCGATATAATAAGACAGGCAGCAGGATGTTTGGAAACTCCTGAGCAAGGTCTCCAGTCTGCAGCTTCTGCTCAAGGTTGCCTTTGAGCTGATCAAGGCTGGTTCTGGGATTTCTGGCAGCTACAGGCATTGACAAATTCGACTAGAGTTCGCTTACAAAGGATCACTGGTATGTCAAGCAGCTGTGAGCTTTAGAAATCTTGCTACTTGGCGGGTTATTGTGTGACTCCATTATCTTATTCTTACAGCCATTACAGAGCCCATGTTAATGAAGATCTGAAAGTTTCAAGTATTGCCTCTTTTGTATATGTATACACATATAAAATATGTACACATGTGTATATATACACACATACATATTATACATGTACATGTGTACAGACATACACACACTTTATATATATGTAAACACATGTATCATATAAAGACAATTGGCTTTCTTCAAAAGACTTTAAACAAATACATTTTCATGCATATATATATATATATATATATAAAACATACACACCCATGCATGGCCATGCACATGCACACACATAGTAAAGACATATACATAATCTATGTTATTTAACATTATTTCATTAGTTTTGAGAGTTCCTGGTGGGTATTTCTTTTACCACTGCAAATCAGAACAGCTCATAGTCTGAGATATTTGGCTAGCATACTAGGATGCTAAATGTATTATGCAGGGTTACATAGATGTAATGTGGAAGAGACAATAAATTCAAGTCAAATCAAGTAAGCAAACATCAATTAAGCATTAATTATGTTCCAGGAACTAGATTAAAGGCTAGGAATACTGAAAAATGGTCCTTCCAGGAGAAAAATTTTGTTCATATAAAAATTTTATAGGTATGTAGTAAGTAAGCATAGAGTGTAAGCTCTAACATTAGGGGGGGACTAGATCTATTGCAGAAGGTTTAGACTGAGTTCAAAGGGAGCTAGAGAAGTCAGGATGCAGAATGAGGGGGGGAGCATCCCAAGAATGGGAGACAGATGAAGAAAATACATGAATTTGTGCCTTTTTAATGGGGGATGAATAGGGAGGAAAGAAAATCTCGAACTCAAAAATTTTAAAACATATGTAAAAATTGTTTTGCATGTAATGAGAAAATAAAACGATTAACTAAATTAGTAAGAGAGAATACATGAAGTGTATTTGTGTGGTATAAAGCAAAAAGAACAGTGTTACTTGGTCATAAAGTATGAAGAGGGGAATAAAGCATAAGAAGGCTAGAAAGATCGGAAGGGATCAACTTGTACAAGCCATTAAAGGCAAGAGAAGAATTTGTATTTGAATATGGAAGTGATAGACACTGAAATTTATTGAGTTGGGAGTGAGATGGGTCGTTTCATGATGATACCTGGGATTCAGGAAGATCCTTTTGGGAGCTGAGAAGAAGATAGGTTAGAGTGGAGAGAAATGAGACAGGGAAGTCAACCAGAAGACTATTATAATAGCCCAAGCATGAGATGATGCATGTTTGCATGAGGGTAACTGATGTGTCAAAAGAGAGAAACCAGGGCAAAGAATGGAAGATGCTTGAGAGGACAATGGAGAAGACAGACTGGCTGTGGCACTGGGAGCAATTGAGGATGACTCCCAGATATGAGCCTGGATAACAGGGAAGATGTTGGTGATAGAGAAGTTTGGGAAGTTTGAAGGGAGGGGAGAAGATAACCTCAGTTTGGGAAATGTTGAGTTGAGATGTTTATGATCTCTCTATGTGGAATGCTATACAAATTAGAGCTGGCTTTAATCATTCATTTCTAGAGTTGCTAAAGTGATCAATAAAATGTCAATAACGCAGATTAAACTTAAAACTGTCGGGTTTTTTCTTTTCTTTTCTTTTCTTTTCTTTGGAAAGCTGGTTGTTAAACATTTACCAGCATACCACCAAACCAATCTAGATAGGACATTTAAGTTATAAGTCAGAGAAGCCCAGTGATCTTTAGGATTCAGTGGGAAAGTGGATGGTAGCATATACACCCTTCAGTATAATTTCAATGAATAAAATCATACGTGTTTCTAATGGTGAGTGATTTAATAGTTCCAAGGACTAGCAAGACCTTTTTTTCTCTGGTCTTCTTTAACTAAGGTTGCTAAGGAAGCCAGAACTGCAAGATCTGCAAGGGGAGATGCCAGTTATTATCTACACTTACTGTTTCAGTCTCCTGGGTTTTTCTGCCTGTAGGTGACAGTGCTGATAGTGGCAAGCATTATAGCATCCCTTATCGACATGGTTGCTCTCCTGAATGATGGTTACAAGGAAAACATAGAAATGGTTGTTTGGGAACCATTGCTTTTTCTGGAGCTTTTGAACAGTCTTGTGCTATTTCCACAGGATCTGAAAAGAGATGAAGGTCAAGGTGATGGATATGGTTTATTCTGTCTAGCTCATGATGCCTTCTGCTTTGCATGCAGAATACACTGATATTTCAGAAAGAATCTATTTCCCCACAATATACAAAAAAGATTTTGTCAGTTCCTATTACTGAGTCACTGATTATTAATGATAATTTATGATGTCTCAATAGTTAATTTTAGCTCTCTGGGGAGTGAGGGGTATTCTAAATTTGCCCAGATCTCAATGCATTATATACCAGCTGATAGTTGAGTCTATGCAATAGCAAAATATCTGGTCATTTCAGTGAAAAACAGTGAGTCAATTGAGTGAAAAATTGAGGCAGGATCAATACTTGGCATAAGGAAATAAACATTTGAATGACTTACTGATTTTCTCATTGGATTGAGTGATTTGTTTTGGCATTATGCTGACATAGCCTGTATACACAAGGCTCCACCGGCCAAGACTGTCTCCTGGATCCTTACTCTATTTTAATCCTCTCTTTCTGACTGAAAACTGACAATTATGTCAGCATGAAGGATGCTGTTTATTATGGTTTCACACATCTGAGCTGTGGTACAGCGTAGAAATGACTGGGCTGGAAGTCAAGAGACCTGGATTCAACTTTGAAGTCACCCCTCTTAAATAAGCACCCAATTAACTAGTGTCCTCAGAGTTTGGGACCCGATGTCCTTTCTTAAACATTCAGTCTAGAACCAGGGTGTAAACAGTGGGAGAAATAGAGCTAAGATAGGTATTTTCACTGAAGTGGAGGCCTTCTTCAGGGTTTTTTGAACTTGATGGCAATAGAGGACACAGAATTTAGTTGGGGAAGGAAAGCACATTAATTTCACAATTCAGATCTCACGTTTGACTTTTACAAGCTGTGTAACCTTGGACAATATTATACTTAATCTCTCTCTTATCCATAAAATGGGGCTAATCATATTTGCAATAACTACCTTACAGGTTTTTTGGCAATGCTCAGCTGCTAAATCTTAAAATGCTATATGACTGACAATTATCACTATTAACTAATGCAAAAGAGATTAATTCTCAATACTTTATAGGAGCAAATGGCATGATCTTTAACGTGTGAATTTTGTGAATCTGAAATATGAACATCTTAATATGCTTGTTATTCAGCAACATTATTGATGTGTTTATATATTAACTAGAGGGAATAAATTGTCTTCCTCTTCTGACATTTCTCAACTTCTCATCTTGCTTTTATCCCTAGATACAAAACTCCAAAATCCCTAAGGGCCAAAAGTAGAACTAATCTGGATTTAGCCTAATAAATCCCAGAGAAGGATTTCATCTTTTTCTCATAAGCTCATTTGATAAAAAAATCCTCAGGGATGGAGAAGTTGTAATGTTCTTTTTAGTTTAGTTATCTACTAGTTGTCCTCTTGGAGTGGGGAATGGAGCTGTGAAAGAAATTTATGCAAACATCATTATAGGAAGAATACTAACTGACCTATATTGACTATGAGTAGTAATGTATATGTTTTGTCATTTTGTATAATTCAATGAAATTTTGATGAAAAGGAAATGCATAGATGCCTTTCCAAAGTGATCCCACGTGTAATTGGGAAATTGATTTTGTTCAATAATTATTCAATGATTTTCATGCCCTAAATATTTGTTATCTATCAGTTATTCATAAGTCATTCATTTCTTTGTCTGAAATTTAGAAAACACACACACACATATGTATTTTGATAAGTGACTTTTCAATTTAGTCCATTTCAAGTAAAAGCTTTGATATGAAAGCCAAATATAAATCTTCCATTTCTCTAAATCTCATCTTTTTTAGATTTGAGCTGAAAAATCCTAATCTAAAAAGTAATCATCTACTAAATACTATAAAATAATCTTCTTTGCTAAAAATACTTTACCAAAGTTTACTAAAAGTAACCTACTAAAACTTTTACCAATAAAGTTATCTTTCATATATTGATGGACCTATGGTTCCATGGATAGCAGTATTCCTTCTAATGATATAGAGAGAAACACAATCATATTCTGCCATCCAATGTGATTCTTACATCAATCCTCAGCTAACTTCTTCATAGAAATCCACTGTTCTCTTGAAACTGCATAGATGCCATTGGACCTGGATATTGTTACCACGTGACTGGTTCATTTTTTCTGCCCAACAACCAACAGTTGTTGCAACTGAATCATTTTACTTGTCTGACTCTTGGTTTTGTTTGCGTTTTCTTAGCAAAGGTACTAGTGTAGCTTATTATTTCCTCTACTAGTTCATTTTACAGATGAGGAAACTGAGTAATTTGAAGCAAATAAATTAGTCTGAGGCCAGATTTGAAGTCAGGATGAGTTCATTTTAACATCAGATCCAGAACTCCATGCCCCATGACATCACCCATATGTCCAGTACATATTTATTCTGATCCTTTAAACCATGATTCTTGATTCATGTTATAGTTTACCTATTATAGTTTTACTTTACCATTTGCCTCTTCATTGCTTTTGGTAAATTTTGGTTCTTCTACAAATGTGACCATGATTTATAACATCATCAGATGAATATTGTTTAAAAATTATATAGCTCTCAGGGAGAAATATGCTTGCTAAAAATCTTTACTTCTTCTAGGACATACTCTAAATGAAAGTGAAATATTCCAAAGATTATGAAGATTACCAGATGTTTTTTTTTTTTTTTTTGCAGAAGACACTACCCTCATCCTCTTTCTTGGTTGGGACGGGGGTTCATTTAAGATTTGGGTCCTGTCACCTTCATGAAGCTTTTTCTGATCTTCCCAGTTACAAGTACTTCATCAAGGTCACCATATTTTTATTTTGTATGTTCTGTTTGTATCAATATCTACGCACTTGTACTTAATAAATGTTTGTTGATTTATTGATTAGAAAATATCCATCTTATATGTTATTTTCTCACAAATTCTCATCAATCCATGAAAGTTTGCTTTCTTAATAGTATTTTCCCCCCAGTTACATGTCAAGAAAACTTTCAGCATTTATGTTTATGAGATTTTGAATTTCAAAATTTTCTCTCCCTCTTTTTCTCTTCCCCTCTTTCAAAGATAGTAGGCTGTTTGATTTAGTTTTATAGGTATTATCATGTAAAACATATTTCCATATCGGTCACAGTTGTCAAAGAAGAAACATATCAAAAAGAAAAAAACACACAAGAAAAAATAAGCTAAGTGAAAAAAAAAGCTTCAATCTGCATTTGGAGTCCATTAGTTCTTTATTTGGCTATGGATAGCATTTTCTTACATGTGTCCTTTGTACTTGTCTTAGATCACTGTGTTGCTGAGAAGAGCTGAGTTATTCAAAGTTGATCATCACACAATACTGCAGATACTATGTATATTTTCTTGCTCCTGCACATTTTACTTTTGCATCACTTCTTAGAAGTCTCTGTTTTTTTCTTAAATTTGCCTGTCTGTCAATTCTTATTGCACAGCAATATTCCATTACTTTCATATACCACAACTTACTCAGTCATTTCCCAAATGATGGCCATTAGAATCCTGATTTTCCCATATCCTCTTCAACATCTATTGTTTTCCTTTTTTTGTCATATTGGCCAGTCTGGTAGGTGTAAGGTAGTATCTCAGGGTTGACTTAATTTGCATTTCTCTAATAACTGATTTAAAAGACTTTTTAAATACCTATTGGTAGCTTTGACTTCTTTATCTGAAAACTACCTGTTCATATCCTTTGACCTTTTATCAAATGGGAAATGACTTGTATTCTTGTAAATTTGATTCAAACTTTTACATATTTAAGAAATGAGGCCTTTAAAAGAGACACTTGATGTAAAGAATGTTTTCCAGCTTTCTGCTTTCTGTTTAATCTTGTTTGCATTGGTTTTGTTTGTGCAAAAAACCTTTTAATTTAATAAAATCAAAATTATATATTTTTCATTTTATTATACTACTATCTCTTGTTTGTCATGAGATTTTCCTCTTCCCATAGATCTGACAGCTAGACTATTAGTTGTTCTGATTGGTTTATGATATGGCAAGTTTTTTTTTTTATCATTACAAAGCTGGTTTCTCTATCAATTGTTTCACTTGATTTGGAGATTTGCAATTTATGCTCAAAATAATGAAACTACTTCTGTGTGGCCAAAATTATTTTCCTAGTAAACTCCTCACAAAGCCCACTCTTCTGGGTGAAGATTTTATAGAAAATCTGATGAATGTAAGTCCTATGAAAACTCCTTTTCTCCCTCCCACCACCATTTTCCTGTTCTTTAGCTGCTGTCACATTCAATTCTGATAACAAATCATATCTGATATTTGCTTACTTTTACATATAGCTCTAAGCACCAATTACTATTCACTGCTAGTATGGCATTTGAATAGTGTTCAGTGAAAATTATTTACTTAAAGATTTTTGAATTGCATTCAGATGGACAAAAGACCAAAAGGAAAACAACTCATCACCATGAAGTACTTTAATAGTTGGACAGAGCTCAGATCTCATCAGTATGAATACTAATTCCATTGGTTTCCTATCATAGCCCATCTATACTCTCTCATCCTGTGTGTTACTAGCCCATGTCTTTCCATGATATTCCATAAAACTGTCCTGAGTCTTACTATGTAGCAGCTACTAGCACAACACTTTGACTCTCTACTTGCTATTCCTTTGTCCTACTGTGTGATATCTTTTATTTCTTAAAGGGAGTTCATATTAGTTAAAGCCACAGTATGAGGCTGTAATGTAATAACTATTATTCAAATCTTTACTTTTGGAAATTTCTTTCTGATACTTGAGTTTCATATTATCTAAAGAGTGGGGCATTCCTGAGATCAAAGCAGGTGAAGGTAAAGAGGAATTTGAAGATAATGTTACTCATTCCCATAATTTTTCAAGTGAGAAAATTGAGACCCATAGAAAGAAAGTGAATTATTAGGGTCACTTGGACAGGAAGGGTAATTTGCATCAAAGAAGATATATTTTTTTTCCTGAATCCTCCAATTCCTAGCACAGAGCACTTTAGAGG
Source organism: Myrmecobius fasciatus (assembly GCA_023553655.1). NCBI lineage: Eukaryota > Metazoa > Chordata > Mammalia > Dasyuromorphia > Myrmecobiidae > Myrmecobius > Myrmecobius fasciatus. Next base: position 87,033 of record JAJPUD010006135.1, on the reverse strand, counting down.
TCAAGGTCCTATTATGTGGATCTGATGATCTACTTGTTCATGAGGCAGGGGAGAAGCTTTCAAGAGTGCCATTAATAATTCTGGGGGATGGGGATTGTGGAGAGTATCTTTGTTGTTAGTGGAGACAACTCAGTGATCTGTGATGAAACTTAGTATGTGCAAAGTGATGAGAGGTCTCACCTCTATTTTAGAATGGAAATTAACAGGGAAACTGGTAGAAAGTAGAAAAGAATGGCAAACCAAGAGGAGCTAGTGAAAGATCAAAGCTTGTTATCGAGGACTTTGTTTCATTACATTTCTGGTACTATTAGTTCAAGAAGTTTAGAGGCAGAAGTACTGACCAAATTTTCTTCTAAGTTCTTCAAACCATCAAGCAAAGTCTTATTTAGACTTCCAATAAACACATACTGAATCCATTTTCTTTTTCTTTTTCTACCATTCTTCCCCACACCTTGCCCCCCCCCGCCAAGTCCTTTCTAATTCCCATACTTGCTCTGAAAACAATTCATCCTATTCTAGAAACATTTTGATTATTTTTCCTTGCCAAATTCACCTTCCAGTACTGACCTAAAGCTTGCCTTTTTGCTAAATCTTTTATTAACTGAATGAAAATTAAATGATTTGGTATAATCACTAGATAGGATGACTGAAGAAAGATATTGAAAAATAATAGAAAAGGTTAAAAAAAAACCCACCCACCTATTTCTGGTATTCATTTTTTTTAATAAGCATTTCTCAAAACTGTCTCTTCTTATCTCTGTAGGAATGATTCTGTTTTCATTAAATAAGTCATTTCTTCCTATGATTTTGCAGTCCTTATACATATTTTTAAATTGAAATAGAATTCACAATGGTTTTTGGTCCATTTTGCTGAGTGAGGATTAGTGAAAGTAATTATAAATCATGAAACTTGCTAAAAAACACTTTGGTCTTTATCTAATACAGTTATGTGATAGGAAACACATTTGACCATCTCCTTATTTCAAATGGTGCTGCTGAGGTCTAATCCTAACTCCTTTGGAGAATGTTAGTAAATTGAGTATTTTTGCTCTTATTTTTCTTTTTAAAATTTACTATGAACTTGGCAGACATCAAGAAATTTCAACATTTTCACACAGAGGAAAAACAGAGAAGACTATACAAGAAAACATGGATCTCTATCTACTCTATACAGCTAATTTCCCATAAGTATGGGAGCATACATGCTGACCTGCTTGCTAGTCTTCCTTTCTGAATTTCCTTCTGATCTCTTCTGTGTGTTATTTGAATTTTTCATTGATGTTTTTTCTTTTCTTTCTTCTAGTTTGGGTGTGGATGGCATCAATATCATGACTTCTTCCTCTTTCCATCCTCAAATGAAAACTCTCTCTTCTAACAAGTATTGACAAGGAAAACAAATTCACAAATAGGACAGATTTGAAAACATGACTCTTATTTTGTACTTGCAGTCTATTACTTTTTTGCCTTTGAATTATTTGTGTGAGACACATTGATGCAGTCTTGGTAGCCCCAAATATATTGGAATATTCCTTGGCTCATCTCCCTCTCTGGCATCCTCTAAGTTCTAATTATCCTACTTTCCCTAGTATTTCTTAATTCAAGAGGTGGGAAGTATAATCCACCACCACTCTTTTGAAGTCATAATTGTTCATTGAATTTTCAGTGTTCTTAAGTGTTTCAAATGTGTTTGCATTAGCAATATGTTAGTGCTTGCAAGTCTCCTCCCCCAGTTCTGTTCATTTCATTCTGTTCATACAAGTCTTTGAAGGTTTCTCTGAAACAATCCCTTCCATAATACCCTTTTAATGAATAACTTCTATCCTTATATCTTTTTTCTATGTAGCAAATTGTATTCTTGAATGTTTATGTATAATTATTCACCAAAACATTCTCAAATCTGTCATGAAATCCAGTTTTGTCTTGAAGATAGCATCATCTTTTGAAAATCTTCAAGTAAAATTTTGGGTGAATAGAATTGGAGTAGGAGAAAGTGACTGTCTATGCCATCAGATCTGCTCAGATATATCATAATGATAAGAATAAGGATAATAGTTATTATAATAAAGATAACAGTAATAAAATAGACAGAGGACTGAACCCTTGAGATTTCCTTGATATAATGAATTCCTAGTTGAGGGAACCAAAGTAGATTGATACCTTCTTTGTAATTTATAGCATTGGAGAAACTCTCTAATACTGTCTAAATAATAATTATAATAGCTAAAATTGACATAGTACTTTAAGATTTGCAAACCCCTTTACACATATTATCTCATTTGCTATTTACAACAAAATCTGTGAACTAGGTGATATAATTATACTTATTTTATAGATGGGTGAGTAGAAGTTACAAGAGGCTTTTGTATCCATCATGTTCCCTATATGTCTGAGGCATGAAGAATGGAGATAGAAGAAGCATCATGTAAGTCTGTATTATTGTGACTGTTTTAGCAATCAGAATCCATATTTGTTAGGATTTAGTTGGCAATGGGTTTCTCAAGTGTTGTTTTGGAATTTGCAGGCTTTGGGCAATAGGAGAAGAGACTTTTTTTGAAGAATTCAGGATTGTTAACTTGAAGTTCTTTGTACTACAAGTCATACTCACCTAGGCTATGAATGCCCATTTGATTTTTTTTTTGCCTTTGAATTATTTGTGTGAGGTACATTGATGAACTGTTGCAGCCCCAAGTATATTGGCATATTTCTTGGCTCACCTCCCTTTTCTGGCATCCTCCAAGTTCCAACTATCCCACTTTCCTTAATACTTAATTTTAGTCCCTTTCCTCCCTTTCCTTTCTTAGTTTTAGTCCCTTTCCTTTCTTAATTATTGCCTATTTAATCTGTATATAGTTTGCTTCATATATGTTTGTTGACACATTGTCTCTCCCATTTGATTGTAAGCTCTTTGAGGGCAAGGACTATTTTTGCCTTTTTTTGTATCATTAGTACTTAGCATTATATCTGGCACATAGCAGGGACATAATAAATTGAATTGAATTAAATTCTGACCCTATATACCATATTGATACATTCCCTAATTTGGAGGATGCATGAGGGATGATGGAACTACGGCATTGTAAAGGGATATATGGCAATTTGAATACAAAACATTTTGCCTCATGAATCCTACAGATTGAAATTTACATGGTGTTCTAAATATGGGAGATTTGAGAACTTAGGAGACATTTGGTGAATGACTACATTTCTGTAAAGCAGACTGTCTTCCAAATCCATGCTATTTAAAAACAGAAAAATCTGTTGAAAAACAAAATAAAAACTTAGAAGATTTAAATAATTTTCAATAAAGCAAAAATAATACATGATTTAAAGAAGTCACCTAATTATAGCCAATATCTACATGTGAATGGCACCTTGCGGTAATTGTGTTGGCTATGCATTTAAATGGTCCCAGAGAAAATCATCCAATTAAAGTATCATTTGACATGAAAATTCTCCAAAATAAGAATGTAGAGGTGGTGTGGTACATACTACATGCTAGCTCTGAATCACTGGAGCTAAAAGACGGTTTTGTATTGATTTAAGGCAGCCTAAGAAGAAATCCCTCAGGTCACAAGCTAGTCAGGGGCAATGTTGGGGCTAGAACATAAGTTCCTGGATTAGTAGCTCTAAGTTTTCTCCCGCCCCATGCTGTACTGTCAGTAATATGATGAATCATCCATTTCGAGACTTCCTCAACTAACATCATGATAAATCATGATCACCTCAAATGCACAAATCTGTGCAATTTGAGCTAAAAATCAAGTTATGGGATTAAATGGTTCCAGAATCCTCCACTTAAACTATCTGTGCTTTCATTTTATTTTATGGTCTTTGAAAAGAAATCTTTGCTTCATGATAACAAGGACAAATTTGTCTGCTGCAGTGTTCCACAGGCACTAGGATTTAAATGATTGCATTAGCAATGGCTACTTGGCAGCAGGAAATCCTGAATCAATCCTCAGGGTGACTCATGCTAGTTGACATTCTGCTCAAAAGGCAAACTGTCCTCCAACGGAGAGGTCTACTTTGGTTTGCTGCAGACTGCTGCTTGAGAAAAGGGTAAAAGTGCTCCCACCATTCAGATGGTATTGGGGGCATGAGGCAAATTATAGGCTAATTCTGAGCATGCAATAAATATAGCAAAGATGGATTTTTTTTTTTAGCAAAAGTGAAACTTCCCAGTCTTATATAGAATGATAATTATTTTCTCTTCAATCCATAATGACTAAAATGAATTTTCTGTTGGATATTTCAAATCAGATGTCATGGAGACATATCGGAAGCAGATTTTTTTTTAATCTCTGCTTCCCTCAATCCACCTCTTTACTAAACATTTCCCCTTTATCAAAGGTCATTATCATTTATCTAGTCCCTCAGGTTTAGAGCCTTATTGTCATTCTTGAATTCTCATTCTTTTCCTACCTAATCAATTTTCAAAGTTTGCCCTTTTTACCCATATGCTAGTAGTACAAGTTTTCTTTCAATCACATAGCTACCATCTTATGGCAGACCTTCCTCTCCCCTCAAGGGATATTGTACTAACTTTCTAATTTTTCTCCCATTCCCAATTCTAGATTCATTCTGGCACATATTCTCCATAGCCACCAAAGTAACTTTCCTTAAGTGTAGTTCTGATCATGACAACTCTCTATTTAAACTCCAGTGTGCCCCTTCAACTCTAGGAAAGGTATAAATTCCTCCATTTGGTTCTGTGTTATTAAATTTTATATTTAATTTATGGGGAAAAGGCATTTCTGTAACATAGTACAAAAATAAGATGTTTGCACAGGAAACTATAAATCTACTACACATAATTTCTTATTCCTTTCAAATATACAACAAAATCATCATGTAAATTTCTTTTTTTTCTTTCCTCCCCCCAACCCTAGAGATGACTATCATTAGATCCAAATAGGCATAGACATGTAAAATTATGACATACATAATTCTATTTATCAGTTCTTTCTCTGGATGCAGTTGAATCTTCCTTCATATGCCATTTATAGCTCATTTAGTTATTAAAATAGTCAAAATAATTTATTCAAAGTCATTCTTAAAATCAACATTGCTGTTACTGTATACAATATTCTCTTGCTTCTGCTCATTTTACTCTTCATTATTTCATGCAAGTCTTTCCATGTTTTTCTGAAATTATTAAGCTCATCCTTTCTTATAGTACAATAGTATTCTATTACAATTATATCCTGGAACTTCCTCAGCCATTTTCAAATTGATGGGTATTCCTGCAATGTCCAGGTCTTTAGCACCACAAAGAAAGTTGCTATAAACATTTTGAAACATAGAGGCTGCTTTCTTTTTATCCTAATTATCTTTGAAAATAGACCAAGTAGTGGTATTATTGGATCAAAGGGTATAGGTAGTTAAAAATCTTTTGGCCATATTTCCAGATTGTGCTCCAAAATGGTTGGATCAGTTTACAACTCCACTAAAAATGAAATAGCATCCCAATTTTTTTTTCATATTCCTTCTAGCATTTGCCAATTTCCCCTTTTTACCTTAAAAACCCTTCTCAACCAGGCTTTAGTCTATTTCCCCGATCTCTTTATAGATTATTCCCTTTTCATGATTCTGTAGACAAGCCAAATAGGTCTTCTTAATATTCTCCACTGCTGGTACTCCATCTCCCTTTTCTGTGCTTTTCCATTAGGAGGGTCCCCATCCTTGAAATGTACTCATTATTCACTTTTGTCTGGTAGAAACTCTAGCTTCTTATGACATGTAGCTCAAGAAGTATTTCCTCCATAAAATCTTTCCTGATCTGCAAAATGCTAGTGCCTTTTTTTCCTAAATACTTTATCTTTATTTTGATTGATTCTGCATTTTTAAACCTATAAATATTTATATGTTCACATTATTTTTCTTTATAAAAATGAGCTTCTTGAGAGTAGGTTTTTAATTTTTTGTTTTTGTAGCCCAAGTATCTAGCATAAATACTAATAAGCTAGAATCTGACTTTAAATGATGACCTGCCTCCAATCCCTTCCACATCACTCCCCCATACACACATCAGTATGCTGGAAGCAAATGGTACACTGTGTTTAAAAGGCTGTTTGTTTCTGAATAAGAATATTTTACTAGGGATGGATAAACATATATCTTAGATAAAATTAGAAAGAACTAGATGAATTGGATCTCTGACACTTCTACTAAGTTCCTATTCTGTTGTCTAATCCAAGCATGAAAGGCTATTCTAACCCAGTAGAGACACTGGCTGATTCAATCAAGCTGGAAAATTTTCAAATAGGTGTCTGATAAGATTCAGAGAACCTTATGAGCGAGTGATGAATTTTCAGCCACAGAAGATTTCAAAGGTAATTTATCAAGTCATAGAAGGATTGCAATCTATCTCAATGAAGGGAAAATGCACCAATGAAATAGCAGATGTTTGAAGTCCTGAAAAAGGATAAAGCCTAAAAGGTAAACAACTGAATTGAACATTTCCAATCCATCTGATCTTTATACAAACAAGTACTTCATAATGTATTTTTTTTCCAGCACAGATAATGCCTCTGCTTTCCTCTGATTTGTATAATTTTAATGAGTTTTGGGAAGTCTTTTAATCTGTCCTGAATCTCCATGAAGCTATCTTAAAATTCACTACATAAATGTATTAGAGAAAATAGAGAAAAGAACAACATGATCATAATTCTAAAAACTGATTAAAAATTTGAGGATTAAAAAAATGGTCATGTCTTTGATATTAGGTTTTTAAAATAAGATCCAAATGGAAAACAAAATAAAAGAGCATCTCTATAGTTCTAATTAACAATTCAATATTCCCAGCATATATCAACAAACCCTTTTACATTAACCTCACAATTAGAACCACTAATAGTTCTGACAAACTAGCTAGCTTTAAGTGGATGAAAAATAAAATTCTCATTTGCATTTATGTTCAAATGTCATCTAATGTATTGAACCCCTATATTCAACAGAAGCCATAGAAATACTGACAGGTAATGCATATTCCTGGCCAAAGTAAGGAAGTTTCCATTCCATTCTGTACTGCAATAGTCTTTGCTCTGAAATCCTAATGAGAATACAATCTAAAAAATATTCATGTTTGTCGGTTTAGATAAACTGAACAATACAAATCATGTAAACTCCTACTTTTAAGGAGAGTTCCTTCTAAGAGAGATGGAGATATCAATTTTTTTTTTTTTTTGTTTATCGAGTGTCATCCAAATGTGAGGTAACACAGAAAAGCTGTTAAGATTTGTTGGACCACAATCAATTTGGAGATCATTATCCTTAAAGGGCTAAAAACTACTCATAGCTTTTGACATAACAATACTACAATACTACTACTAGGTCTGTATCTAGAAAAGAAAAGGAAAAAGGACCTATTTGTAGAAAAAAAATTTGTAGCAGTTCTTCTTTTTTTGGCAAAGAATTAGAAACTAAGCAGATGCCTATCAATTGGGGAACAAATCATTATATATGATTCTGATGGAATACTAATGTTCTATAAGAAAAGATAATAAGGGTAGTTTCAGAAAAACCTGGGAAGACACATGTGAACTGATGAAAAGTGAAGGAAGCAGAACCAGAACATTGAATACAGTAATACCAATTTGTAAAGATGATGAATTGCAAAATTCATCTGATCAAGACAATGACTGGAGAATTCCAAAGGACACATGAAAAATTTATTCACTTTCCAAAAAATAACTCAGGGCAAATTGAAACATACTTTTTTCATTTCTTTTTTGTGCTTTTTTGTTTTTTGAAATACAGATAATACGTAAATATATCTTATATGTCTCCATATGTATCATTGATATCATATTGCTTGCCTTCTCAATGGCTGAGGGACAGAGAAAGGGGGGAATTTTAAACTTGAGAAGTTTTAAAATGAATGTTAAAAATAAGTTAAAAGTTTAAGAGAGAGAAAACAGGAGAGAGAGAGAGAGAGAGAGAGAGAGAGAGACTGACTTCTTAGGCCACTGGCATTATGGACTGTCCTCTCAGTCAGTCACATTTGTTCACAACCAATCTTTCTTAAATCTTTCTCCTCCCCATTCCTTTGCATCCAATCAAGATATGGAATTTCACTGATGTAGGGAACTCCAGAGTAAAACTCTATCTACAAATGAAGCTTGGTTGTTTCATCTGGATTTATAGTGTTTAATATCTTCATTAGAAAACTGTTTGTCCAGTTCCAGTTGTTCACTGAGAAAACCATATACACCCAGAGAGAGGGATATGAAATATGGACCACAACATAACATTTTCATGCCCTCTATTGATGTTTGCTTGCATTGTGTTGCCTTTCTCTGATTTTCTTTTTTTTTTCTTGTAGATAGTATTTTTCTTGCACAACTTGTCAAATATTTCAACACTATTAACATGTAGTGGACTTCCTGCCATCTAGGGGAGGGAAGGGGACTGGGGGTAAAATTTGTAATGGAAAGCTTTGTAAAGATCAATGGTGGGGAACTACCCATACATATGTTATACAAATAAAAAGCTTTAATAAAAAAAACTGTTTGTGAGCTCAATGATTTTAGGGAAAAAACTTGGAAAGACTTGCATGAAATAAGGAAAAGGAGAATGAGAAAGTTGTATACAATAACAGCAATATCAATTTTAAAACAACTTTAAGTAATTAAGGCATGTTAACGATAATAAATATCCAAATTAGCTACGAAAGACCTATTAAAGAAGTTACTATCTATATCTAAAGAACTGAAAAATAGAAGTATAGAGTGATTTTACATATACAAATATATATATACATACATATGCACATATATGTATATATATATATACACACATACATACATACATACACCCCCCCATATATGTATCTAATAGTAGATGTCTCTAGTGCAGAGAGAGAAAGGAAGGGAAAAAAAAGGGAAAAAAGAATGTCACATGATAACTTTATTATATATTCAAAAGAATAACACACAACAAATTTGCAGTTTGTGTGAAATCATTTTTTCCTATTCCACTATATTCTAGAAATGACTGTTTTATTTCTTAAGTTCAGAATAAAATAAATGTATTTTAAAAATTATAGCTATAGAATTTTCAAGGAAATTAAAATTAAAGTGATTAAGCTCATGGAGCTAGTATGAGTCAGAGGAAAGACTTGAACATAATTCTTCCAGACCCAAAGTCAACTTCCTAAACATGAGGCAATGCTTCATCTCTTGATAATATATTGTGAGAAAATACAAAGAAAATCTCACTGTGATCATTGATGCATAAAACTGTAATTGACATCCATCTTATTCTTTACTTTAAAAATTGCAATACCTGAGATCCTTGCCATTGATCTTTTGAATAGGCTACACTTTTGTCAGTTGGCTGCTGTCCTTAATTCTTCAATAGGACCAAAAGAATATCACTATGCTAGAGTTGAGTTATTCTATGTCCAGTTGAGGTGGATCAGACCAATATGAGTTCCTGAATTCTCTACCACAGGTCAGGCACCAATAGTCGCTATGAACATTTGGGGTGGATTCTTTAACTTTGTGCATCTCGCATTTCTTCTGAGCTCACAGAGCAGGGAACTTGTCTGATGAGGGAACATCATACTGGACAGTCCTGTGCAACCAATTCTAATGTTCTTAAAAGAGACCTTGAGAGTGTCCTTATATTATCTTCTCTGACTACCGTGAGAGTGCTTGCCCTGGGTGAGTCCTCCATTAATCTTTTTTTTTTTTTTTTTTGGCAAGTGTATGTTTGACATTTGAACAATCTGGTCAATCCAGTGAAGCTACACTCTCTACAGTAGAGCTTGAATGCTTTGTACAGGAATGGACCTCAGTGTACATTAACTGATCTTCATAATCTTCCTAAGACAATTCAAATGGAAAAATTCCATTTCTCTTCATGGCGCTGGTAGACTACCCAGGTTGCATAGGAATACAACAACTATGCCAGCACAATGGTTCCATAGAACCATTCAACTTGATAGTTAGTATAAGACCTCCTTTCCTCCACATTTTCCTTCAGAGCTCCTCAAACCCTGAACTAACCATGGGAATGCATGTGTCAATCTCAAAATCAATATGGATATCCCTGGAAAGTATACTGCTAAGCTAAGTGAACCTCTCTACAGCATTCAACACTTCTCCATTTTCTGTAACTGATGTATAGAATAAGAGATTCACAAATCTGATACATATTCTTTATAGATGGTGCTTTTTACTTAAAGAATCTTTTATTTTGGATTTTTTGAATCTTTAGAGTATGGATATTTGTAGACAAAATTAGAAATGTGTAGACAAGTTTAGAAATCATTTGTGAGTATGAAGGAACGTTCATTTTCTCAGCTAGCTTTTTTGATGAGAATTATGTTCTCTGCTTTTTGGACAATGTTGATATTGCAAGCTTCTCTTTTAATTTCTGGGACATGTAGAAATAAAATCTTACTGGATAGGTTGGGAATATGGCTAACGTTCAATTTGTTTTCATCAATAGACACCATTGGAGGACTGAATCTTGAGCTCCCATGGAAGGTTATTTTCAAACAAATAACTTACATTATATTATAGTATTGAGACAGATGGCAAAGCTCTCTAAGATAGGCAAAATTCCTTCACCAGGTTGTTAACTCCTTTTGTGGTTTTTAATCTTTGAAACTTGATGCCCTTCATGAAAAAAGTATAAAGATCTGTCAATTCATTGAAGCTGGAGCAATGAGAGAGCTTATGATATAAGATGTTAGAACCAAGAATGTCCTAAAGAATATTTATTCCAACTCCTTCATTGTTACACATGAGGGAAATGAACTTACATGGTATTCCCAAGCCAATCTAATTAATTTATAAAGCCCCATGACCACACTGTGAAAGGGAAAATGCTTTCATCAAACATATAATGATCATGCTAGTGATGGTGTTACAACTGTGTTATGAATATATAACTCCTTTTTAGAAAAAGTTCTCATCATTATAAAGACATAAGGCAAAATCTTGAGAGACTGAAGTATATGGTGTTGGAAAAAACATACCTTGATATCATTAGTTTATTTGGAAAGAGAGGTTTTTGTAAAAACAGATACACCCTCTAGATAAATGCCTGTCAAGAACACTTACTCTTCTGACCAGACATGTTTCAGGGGGAAGCTTTGATTATTTGGTAAAGAAGAGAGAGTATCACTGGAAAGAGATTTTATATAACATTTTAAGGAGCTGATAATGGTGATTAATAGCAAAATGTCAACTGGAGAAATTTAACAAGTGTTCAATAATGTATTATTTGAAGAGAATAATGGGAAAGGGAAGGGAAGGAATGCATTTGAAGGAGATTGAGCTAGAAGGAAGAACAAAAAATATCTTTTATCATTGACCTGAATTCAAGGCCTGATATATTAAATTTCATTCTTAGCAATTTATTTCTGTGGATTAGCTATTGCTTTCTCTCATCAGTCATTATTCAAAATGTAAACACTCTTAAGCATTAAACCATTATCAGTTTCAAAACTTTACTCTGCATTAGTTTGCAAGGTAATTTCTTTTGTGACAGTGAGGTGAGAATGATATAGAAAAGAATAATGATTTGGAGGAGGGAATGATAATTTTAAAACCTGGAATGCTACTTAGCAAAGGCAGTCCCAGTTGGCCTCCTTATCCACACCTTGTCTAGAGTTCTGGGGGCTAGAGGGAAGCATGAGCTTAGTCACAAATAAATGGGGTGTTGGGTCAGTGGGAAGCCCTAAATGGAGGAAGTGGAAGAGGAGATATAGAAGAAGACAAATTGCAGCTACTTCACTGTTTTGCTGCGACGTTATCCAATTAGGAGAAAGGTTAGCTGACAACTGAGTCAGCACCCTTGGGATGATGGTAACCTGGCAACAAAAGAAAATGCTCATTAATGATATCTGCATTGTTTTTTAAGCCCCTAGATGTGGAGGAGTGTGATCCGTTAACACTGCAGTCAGAAATAGTGGAAAGTAAAGACTCAGTATCTCTTGTTTCATTGGGGAGATAAGATGGATTTGAAAATGACTTTAGACAGACATATGCTAATGTGAAGGCAAACTGGTTTGTAGAGAGAGCTGCCTTTTATTGGAGAAGTCAAGCAAATGCGTTAAAATCTAGAGCTTGAAAAGTTCAGATGCAAGGATGCAAACTCCACAGTTCTTCCAGAACAGTTTTCTTAAAGGTTTTAGGTCTCCCTTGCACTGAGATTAAAAATGGGTCAAATATACAATATTTAAGATTACGTGGAAACAGTGACTATGCTACCTAAGTGTCCTAACTTGACTCATTCTGGAAAGAAGTTTATAAATTCTAAAGGCTGGTGAGCTTAAGGCCCCTAAAACCACAAATTTATGCCCCTGTTCTACTTCCCAACATTACTTTAGCTAAGTGACTTGGGGGAAAGTAGCTGATCCCAAATAGCATTTATTTTCTTTCAATAACTGATGGTTTCCTTTTTAGAAATACAGTTCTGGAGGGAAATGCTATTAACAGGAGTGAGATATTTCACTCTATTGCTCTCCTTGCCCTTGAAATGTCCTTTAAACCATTCTTAAGCAATCCTGCATTGGTGTGAGAATTTATGGTGTTGAAGGGGAAAAAGTCCATCAGTGAGAGACTATTGGCAGTGACAGATAACCACAGATACTTCTGTCTTAGGAAATAAAGGTAAGTTAACAAAGAGTGTGTTTATATTGCTAAGTTGTATTTTGAAGCTGCTGTATGGGTCTAAAATAGTAGATTTACAAATACCTCCCAGCTGTGATTTGGAGCTTTCTAGACATGACCTCTTTTCCCACTAGTTTTAAAATAGTTTATATTTGCATTCATTTGGGATTGTATATGCACATATAAGCACTGCCAAAAAAAAAAACCCTGAAGATGATTCAAGTCACCGGGAATTACATCAAGACAAAAAAGTTTATTTTCTTCTTTATGTGGCAGCACGTCAGTTGCAGTGGTGGCTCCCTTTAAGTACCTTATTTAGAGAGGGACAGAGTTGGTTTAGACCCTTCCAGTTCTAAATGTATGATGGTTATAAATTTGACCATTTGATGGTCCTATTGCTCTCCTTTTATATATCTTCTTCTTCTCATTTGGTGGCTACTGTTTTATTTTCTTTAACAACAACAATAATAATAACAGTAACAACATTTAGCTAGTTTTTACTGTACTGAATGCCTTACTCATTTGAATTATCTCATTTAATTCTCAGGGCCACACAGCTAGCAAGTATATGAGATTAGATTTTAATCTATTTCTTCCTGATGAAAGTCTGGACTCTCTATCTACTTCACTACCTCTCTGATTGATTGCCTTCAAGAGCAATGTATGAGGTATATAGCTAATCTTTAACAAAAGTGCACAAATTCTAAAAATCATTATACAATTCACAATACAAAAGGGACTTTAAAGAAATTCCCGTTGGAGATAATCAAAAAAGAAGCATTTGATGTATAATTGTCACTTGTCCAATATTGTTTCTATTTCCTTCATGTTGTAGACTTTCTTTTAATACTCATATTCTCTTAACAATTCTTTTGTGAGACTTTTTGTCTTCTTTACTACTTCTGGCACTGTTTCAATTATCCTGATGTACAATGAAAAATTACCTTTGTAATGTAACATAGCTCTAATTTTTGCATTGTACCCATAGACAATTTATTAAATAAACTTCCTTTTTTGGGGGGGAGCCCTATAATCTGAAGGCCTTTTTCTTGAGTACAAAGAGCAGAAGTAATTTATTCCATCCTCTCTGATTACTTTTGGCCTAGGTAACGAAAATGGAACATGAAATTTTGGAAGACCTATATAAAGGGACACAAAGTGAAGTGAGCAAAATCAGGTGATAGATCATTATACAAAATAAAGCACTACTGGACTGATGATCAACTATGTATATCAAAGGCAATTCCAAAGGATCATGATCAACAATGTTGCTCATTTCCACAGAACTGATGAACTAAGTGCAAATTGAAGTAATTTTAAAACAACTTAATTTTTCTTCCTTTTTTGTGATATGACTAACATGGGAATGTTTTGCATGGTTTTATATGTGCAATTGATTTTGTATTGCTGCTTGCCTTCTCAGTGAATGGCAAAAGAAATAGATGAAGGAAAAAATTAGAACCCATTTTTTTAAGAAATAAAACTAAATAAATAATTTTTTAAAAATGGAACATGAATTAAATGTGATTCCCCATGTTATTTCTACCGTGCATATGACCGCTTTCTCTAATTGAGTGAAGTTATTATCCGATGAAAACAGAATAGTAACCTCTCCATTTAGGAAGGCACAAATTATTGGCCTCCTTATTCTAAAAGTGAACAAAATTTTCAAGCATAGGATCATAGCATTATTTACTGATTGACCTGGAAGGGAGCTAAAAAAGAGACCATCTTATTCAGCGCTGCCATTCTCCAGACAAAGAGACTGCGATCCAAGGTTTCAGACTATGAAAATCAAGAACAATCACTTAGTTCTGAGTCATTCAGCATGCTTTCTTCATGGGTACATGACAGTTCCTGTTCTTGGAAGCTGCTGAATAATTTCTGAACAGATACAATCAGTCTAAAAGCCCCTGCTACAAGAGTCTTTCTTTTCTTATATCATTCTAAGACAGATTTTAATACTATTCAAGCATATAATTCTCATAACATTTTGAACATTGCATCAAAGAGAATTGAAAGCTTTAGAACACAGAAAATGGACAATCCCCCTTTTTCTTTTTTACAAGTAAAAATAAGGAATATTATTAGCAATGGGCATTTCATATTGATTCTTTGGGAACTTCCCTACTGTATTCAGCCTAAGATGTCTTGTGTTCTTTATAACTGTCAACAGATTCACTAAATAGATTGTTTAAGAATCAGGTGAAGCTCCAAAATAGATATGCTAGACAGAGAGATATAAGCAAAGCATGCTAGTATTAGAAAGAATCATAAGAATAGGTATCGCAACCCCATCTTCTTGCAAATGAGAAAATCAGTACGAGGATTGTTTCGAAGAATATGGATCTGTGAGGAATTCCTGAAAGGATATATTCAGAGAGAAGTAGCCATGAAATTGCTTCCATTTTTAATGTGCCCAGATGTTCATCCCCCTGAAAAAGATTTGGAGAACCATGATGTTATACTTCCAAAAGCTCCAGGGAGTGTTCATTGTAATGGTCACTAGGTTATGGGCCCTCACATCTTCCAGGAGAAATAACACAGGAGAAAACTCATATCTTCACTCCTCAAAATATGTATTCTAAAACCAAAGTTCTCATTTTGTTAAGAAGACATGAAACTGAGCATTGCCAAGTAAAACTGAGAGGAGAAATTATATTTCCAGTAAAACATGATGAGTGTAATCAATCTACCTTTGATTCTGAATGTAACATTTGGTAAAAGTGGAACCAAGCTGATGAACTCATTCAGTAACCAATTACTGTGCATATGTCATTGGAGGGGAATATTCAATTCACTGTCAGATGTATCTACCAACCTGAAAAAAATCCAAATTAGATGCTTTTTCATAGAACAATGAGGTCATCGTTCCTGTCCCACAGTCTATTTTTACTAATAAACCTTTTGTAGCTTTCATTAACCATTATTCACCTCCTTCTATGTTAAATTGGAAATATGCTGCAAGTTTCCTAAGATATACCTATGTGCACATCTACTCCAATTCAAATGATCCAGTATTTTGTTGAAATCCATGATGTATCCAGACTGTGCTAACCACTTGCATGTCTGCATATGGAAGGAAATGGAACATAAGTACTAGAAATCAATCCATATTCAAGGAATTTATAATTCAGTTGAGCAGATAATCTATAATTACACAAACCAAGTAAATGATATAAAATAAATTTTGAGTCAATTTCTAAGAAAGTGAGTAGTACTACGGGACAGTGTCCATATCATCCTATATGGTAAGAACAAAAGTCTGGATACATTTTGGGGGATTTTTCACTTCTTTGTCTTATTGCCCTCACCCAGAAAACCTTCAACGATACACTAGAGGCAGCTCTAAACAGTTAGTGAGAGCAGATCAACACAACCAAGAGAACATTCTGCTCATTTCACTTTACATTATTTCACACGTCTTTCCAAGTTTTTTTCCTCAAATTTGTCCCCTCCTCATTTCTTATAGAAGAGTAATATAATACAACCATATACCATAACTTGTTCAGTCATGAGTATCCCTGAAATTTCCAGTTCTTTGCCACTACAAAGAGAGCTACTGTCAACATTTTAGAACATTTAGACCACATAGTGGTATTGTATTGGGGCCATATCATCAGTCTTCCATTTCCCTTCCAACAACACTTTCAAAATAAAAAGCTTTTGTGGCAGGTGTGTTCTATGTCAACATAGTGTTGAAGTCTTCTCATATGTACCCTAAAATACCTTAGTTTTACATGTTAATTCAAACTCATGATATCTGTTTAATTTAAAATGTGGGCCAGTTCATTGATAAGGACCTGACAAACTGAATTATAAGGAATGGGCTGATCATAATACAAATATTCATGGGTTAAAAACTTTTGTGAAAAAAATGCAGCCATCACTTTTAGTACATGTAAGAAGTTGCATAATGTCCAAAAGAAGCAATTCTCTTAGTTCAGATTACTTCCTATTTAAAGCTATCAACTATTCTGCTAGATGATTCAGTTCTTGATATAAAAAATAAATTAGAATGTCACAATCAATTATCTAGAGATTAGAAGCTTACATGTGAAATAGAAAATAAACAAAAAATTTTTTCTTGATTGATATGAGAGGTGGATGTGTTTGGAATATAGTTTATCAAAGGATGTAGAATATTGCTTTTATGGACTTTTATTCACCTCTAACAATGCAACGAAATTCACCGTGCTTAGTATTTACTAATAATGAATTCAGATTGGCAAAAAGTTAATGGATATTTTAAAAACTACCACCTGCCAAAGTCTCTTGTACTGAGTTGCTTTTTATGGTCAAGCTTTAATAAAGGAAAACCTATTGATGTACTGTTGGATGAGGGCAAGCAGTCTTATCTATCTAAAGAAAAAGGATACCATAACGAATATGTAATGGAACTACTGATTGACATTGTTCTGTTTGGCAAAAAAGAATAGCATTCAAACGTCACAATGAAAAAGTAGACAATATTAATAAAAGTTTCCTTTTAAGTTTTGTGACTATGCTCCAGAATATAATTCCATGATTGCAAAACAAGTAAATAATTTTTTGGGTTCCTTGCACCATATTGTGTCAAAACAGAATGTGTCACCAAATGGAAAAATAGACTCAATAATTGCAATTATTGATGGTGGACAGCATGAACAGATGTCCACTGTGGTATGGTATTTTCACAATGAAAAGCGATATCACAATGTTTTTTCATAGTATACTAAAAATCGAGGCTCAGCCTTTTTTTGATCAGCTAAATTACGTTCGACAATCTTAAAATTGACTTCTCCGTGTTTATTTCGATGGCAACAAATCAGTCTATAAACACTTGTGAAGCAGCTACCAGATACTGAGGAAATACTTAGAATACAAATATAAAGCTTCAAATAATTGTTATTTATAATGTGTACATTTATGTATATAATATGTGTACATTTTACATATACCAGCTGCACACTCTAATGGGGATGCAACTGGTGTATGTAAAATGTACACATATTGCATGTATATAAATTTGTAATAAAGCTTGTTTGTGAGCAAATACATGACTATTTGAGGAGACTGGGAAAGGCTTAATCCAGAAGATGGTACCCAAGATGTATCTTAAAGGATTATAGGGTTTTTATGGAGCAGAGATAGGAAAGAATGAGAGATGCTCAGTGCCCAACAATGGAGAGAAAAGCTGAGCTCTCATGACTTAGGAATGAAGAAAAGAGCAGTTTTTACTAGACCACAGGTTGTGGGAAAAGGAGTATTATCTGGTGAGGCTGGAAAAATAGTTTGGGGCCAGATTATGTAGAATTTGTTGACAAAAAGAACCACAAGACCAAATCTGTGCTTAAGGAAAATTATGTTGGCAGCAACATATAGGCTAGATTAGTAAATCTGAATATACCCATGGACTTAAATGAAAGTTTAAAAAAATGAATGTATACTATTATACTTGAACTTCATTGTAAGTAGACACATGTAAAAGTAGACAGAACTATTTCTGATTTCTTTGCTGTTATTCAGATGTTTTTGTCTTTTTAACAAGGACTCTTTTGGGACACAGAATAATGGAAAACATTTAATAGTAAGTAGTTGGGGCAGCTAGGTGATGCAGTGGATAGAGCACCAGCCCTGAAGTCAGGAGGACCTGAGTTCAAATCTGACCTCACACACTTAACACTCCCTAGCTGTGTGACCCTGGGCAAGTCACTTAACCCCAATTGCCTCTGCAAAAAAAAAAATAATAAGTAGTTATCCCCGCTGAACACTTTGAAGCCATTGTCAAATACAAGCTGGGCTAAAGCAGTAACTACTGTAAAAACAAAAACTCCATAATTTTGCACAAGTTACAAAAGATAAAATAATTTATCCTTATCTATGAACTGAATCAATTCAAGTTCATCTCTGTCCTTAGCACAATCCAACTTTTTTCTCTGAATGTTGGCAAAAGGAAATAAGATTCTTCAAAACACACATAGTAACTTAAAACAATCAAAAAGGTGAATAACTCCAATGAGAAAGGCTCAGAATGGTTTTACTGATAGATGAATTACTCTAGTTAAGATGAGAAAAATGTCCAAAGTTTCAACATGACTGATTCAAAAGAGTAGCAAGAGAAGATTTTAGCTAATACTTAGATTCAATAATTTCCAGCACTGACTAGTGAGTTTGACGCGTACTTGCACAATGGATATTTTGCAAAGGGACTTACAAAGTTGTTAGTACAATGGGAAATTTGCTGAGTTAGACACTGACAGAAACAATAAGAACAGCATAGCCAACAAACATAAAATGTCCTCCGTTGAGTTGGAAGTCAAATTCTCATTATTTCAGAATTATGACAATTATGTTTATATGTTGTAGTTCAGACATGTCAAGAAAGAAAGTGGTTTGTTTGGCTAAAGGAGTTCAGCGAGTCTTCCTTCTTCTGGGCTTTTTGTGAGTCTTTTTAATGCTTTACGTTCTTACCTGTTACAGGCTGTTCACCTGAAAAGACTTTTTTTAAAACTAGATGTGTTGGATATTATGGAAATATATATATGTATATGTGTATACATATATATATATATATATATATATATATATATATATATATATAATGCTCACCTTCTCAAGTGGTGGGAGAGGAGGGAAGGAGAAAACTTGGAACTCCACACTTGAAAAAATGAATGTTAAAAATTTTTAAATGTAATTGATAATTTTTTTAACAAAATACAGAAAATGTATTTTTAGAAATTACAGGTGTTACATGTGTGACCCATTTTTTGGAGATCTTCCTTTACAGACTTGGAATCAGGGCAAGAGGAAATGGGGGTGAAGTTGCCTGCTGGAAGACAGTTCTCTTTACAGAGAATTATAAAGTTCCAATTATAATGTTCTCTAAATCCCTAGAGGATTTCAATATTGACTTAAAGGCAAACTAGAGGGTATTGATTCTGACCTTAGTGATTGGGGTACATGGGTAGGAGAGACAGAAGAGACAGAAGCAAAGCTGAATGAAGAAGCTAAGAGGAAATGAGCAGGGAGGTAGAAAAGGTCGATGCTATGGCAAATAGATGGCAAATTAGGAGAATTGCAGAGTACTGAACCAGGAAATTGAGAACAACACAATCACAAAGCAAATGGATGGTGACCCCTTTGCTGATGTTCCAGTTTGGCTTGGGCAGAGAGACCAATAACTTTATTACTTCTTCCCTTCTCAGTGGTCTCAAAGTGTTGCAACTACTTTTAAAAACTACTTTCTTCATATTGTTTTAAGCATTTTGTTAGGATACACAAAAATATACAGAGAGCAATTCCATTCTAAGCTAATTCTCACTTGAATGCTGGCGGTGAGTTTGGGGATGAAGGGAGGAGGATACTAAAAAAGGAAGGAGATATAAAATAAATTTGGATTTGTCAATGCAAACTGATGAGGGGGGGGTGTGAAGTCACATTTTAAGTGCAGTAGAGGGAAAAAAAAGAGGAACCTGGCTCCAAATATTATTTCTCTTTTTTTTTTCTGTCTGTTCCCCGGGCTGAGCTGGGGCAAGTGGGAGATCCTAGTGTTGGTGACTGCCTGAGTTCCATCACTCTGTGGCTCTCTCTGTGGCCCTTTGTTTTGAGACTGCCAATATGCTTCCTTCCTGGACTGTGTTCCCTTTTACCCGAATGACAGAACTTTCTGATTTTCCAAGTTTGCTGGGCTAAAAGATTTTTCCCCCTTTCTGCTTGCTGATTTGGGTGCTATTTTATGGCTGATTGGAGGTGAATATGAGAGAGCTATGGTGATTTACTGCTTACTCCACCATCTTGGCAACCCAAACTCCTACGTTTTGAAAAACAAAAACAAGAGTCTCCTCTTCTCCCTCAAAGAAGAAAAGATAAAAGTTTTATAAACCTCTTAGGCTAGTGGATGATTCGATGGCCCAGGGTGTCTGGTTTCCTAATGCTACCAAAGCATTGTACACTCAAAAACATATGTCTTCAACAATGCCTCAATTCACACACGATTTTATACACTGAATAAGAATTGGATCAGTTAATTATAAAGATGCTATTGAGGTGTTTTACTCAATAACACCTGGCGAGTAAGGTCTTCAGGCTAAGAAAACAAAGAAACCTTAAATCTTAATTTAGTTGGCTTGTTCTCTGCTTAAAAAGAGTGAAAATGAACTGCATTTCCCTCTATTAATACTATGGTCAAAACAAGCCATTTTATGTCTCCTATTTAAAAAAGTTTATATTTTAAAATCAAGACAGTAATTTTAAAAAAATTAATTTTTTATCTAGTTTGATGAATTAGAATAATATCTATTATGAGTTTCCCTTATGAAAAATTCATTGTGTGTGCACTCCAAATGAAGTTGCTCTATGTACACACTTAAGTTTTTGTTCTCCTAACTCTTTCCTACAAAGGTGCCAAAAAGAGAATAACATTACTGGAATTAAGTCATTTCAAATATGATAATGTAATCATCAAATAGAATGAGCAAGGACTAGAATTTCTACATTACCTAGACTCCATTTGAAACTGGCTGCCTGGAGGTGGTACCAAGCTGGCAGAGAAAAGGCAGGGACTTCCAACTTCTTCCCACCATCTTTAAATAATGCCCTAAAAGACATTCGGGAGCAGTAGACGCCACAGAAGGATAGGGTGAAATAATTTTCCAGCCAAAGGCAACTTAGAAGGTCAGCATGAAAGGTCAATTATACTGGGATGAGAATTGAGCCAAGTCCAGCCCAGGCTGTGTCGGCTGGTACCCATTGGACCGAAAATATTACTCCCAAGGAACAGAACTTGGGAGTGACTGAATTTCCGAACTTCCAGCCCACAGACAGTAAAGGGGTGAAACAACTGAGCAGAAGAGATTGCAGGGGGTCTCTCTGCTGGCTCTGAGGCAGGACTCTGCTGCTTTGCCCAGACTCCCATCTGGGTCACAATCCTGGGCAAGGAGGAGCACTAGAGTTTACAGTAGCAGTGGAGTAAGACCCTCACCACTGTTCTCAGGGCAGAGTGCTTGTGAGTGATCACAGACCAGGTACATAGAGATCTATCTTATAGGAGGGGAGAGAGGTAAGAGAAGGAGGGGTGCTTATAGAAGGGAGGGTAGATTGGGGAACCTGGGAGTCAGAAGCAAAAGACTTTTGAGGAGGGACAGGGTGAAAGGAGGCATAGAATAGAATAAAAAGGTGAGAAATATGATGGAGGGAATTACAGCCTTATTGTGAAAAAAATCTCTGAAGCAAATTTCTCTGATAAAGGTCCCATTTATCAAATATATAAAGAACTGAGCCAAATTTATAAAAATAAGAGACATTCTTCAGTTGATAAATGATTAAAAGATATCAACAGTTTTTAGATACAGTAATCAAAGCTACCAAAGCTGTATAAAAACTGCTCTAAATCACTATTGATTGGAGAAAAGAAAATTAAAACCTTTTTGAAGTACTACTTCATACTTAGATTGGTTAATAGGACAGAAAAGCTCTGATGTTCTTTCCAGGGGACTCCCACCCAGGAGTAAGGTACAGATCCAAGTATGGCTAAAATAACACAGTCCTGTCTCCAGCAACAGCAAGGAGACTATTGTAATCTTCTGATCAGTTGTTTGAATCCCCTACAAATGTGGGCTGAGGGCTGAGGGAGCATATGTTGAAGGGGACATGGGAAAATGGAGACATTAATGCACTGCTGGAGTTATGAACTGATACAGCCTTTCAAAGAGTTATAAAACCCTGCCACTCAGCAATATCATTACTAGGTCCATATCCCAAAAGAGAAGAAGTTGTGCTATACGACTGTGATGGAACACGACTGTGCTATAAAAATGACGAGCAGAGTGTTCTCAGAAAAATGTGGAAAGACTTAAATGAAATGATGCAGAGTGAAATGAGCAGAAAGTAAACATTGCACGCAGTAACAGCAATAATGCACGATGATCAGCTGTGAATGACTTAGCCATTCTCAGCAATGCAATGATCCAAAGCAACTCTGAAGGATTTAGGATGAAAAATGCTATTCACTCTCAGAGAAAGAACTGATGATATCAGAATACAGATCAAAGAATATCTTTTAAATTATTTTCTTTATTTTAGTTTTTTTAGTCTGTTTTCTTTTCTTACATGAGTAATATGGAAATATATTTTGCATGATTAAATGTATAACAAATCAGATTGCTTGCTTTCTCAATGAAGACAGGAGAAAGAATTTGGAACTCAAAAAATTTTTAAATTGTTTTTACATATAATTAGATACTAAATAAATAAATAAAATTAAATAGAAACAAATAAAAAAAGACTTAACGTCTTAATCTTGGAATAGCTTCAAGCCAAGGGAAGAATTTTAGCATTTCAAAGCTGGAAAGGACCTTTTGGAACAGCTAATTTAACTCATTCATTTGACATATGGAAGTCAGAGGTAAATGTTGTGTTAAAGGTAAGAGGGCTATTGGGGAAACTCTGGATGAAACCTAGGTCTTCTGGGTCCTTAATAATATTCTTTCCCTTAGGCAGTTAAATATAAGTGAACAGAGCATTGGCTCTGGAGTCTAGGATAATTTAAGTACAGATACTTATTAGTTGCATGAGTCTGGGCAAGTCAAATGATTTCTCTCAATCTGAGTTTTCTTATATATAAAATGCAGATAATAATAGCACTTATTTCACAAGATTGCTGTAAGGATTACATAAAATAGCAGGCAAAGTTTTTACAAAGCACTATATAAATGTTTGTTATTGATATTTCTATTAACATGCCACATATTTGGTTTAATTTTTCAAAGTGTATCAATATAGCCTTCTGTCCATTCCACAAACAATTTTGTCTTTTTTAAAAGCTGGATTTTGAGAATGATGTAGCATTAGTATCATACAAGTAATTCTGATTTTACATCTCTTTAACCTCCAAATCCAGTTACTTTCTTATTATAATGCAATTATTTCATAACTAAAGTCATATGATAGACCACATTAAATTAATCATAAATTTAGGCATCAAACTTAGTTCCCTCTTCAAGGAACCAACATATATGTTTACTGGGATCAAGAGTTATTATATATGAAAAAGGTTTTGCAAAAATGTAAGGTCTTTGATAACTAATCATTACTACTAACCATTGACCTTAAAGTAGAGGAAGACTTTTTGTTCACAGATGATTCTACACTCAAAGCAGCCTCTAAGGCTTTGATGCAACATGGTATGAAAGGATTCTTTGCTGCTTGGGTTGCTAATTTTGCCCTAACAATTAATAACACCAAGAAAACGGAGGTTCTCCACCAGTCAGCACTACATCATGCATGTGGAACCATTGGTTGCAGCAAATTTTGAATGCTATGGATAAGTTTGCTTACTTTGGCAGTGTACTTTCCAGGGATATCTGCTGTGCTGATGAAACCTGGAAAGTCTACCAAGACCACGCCAGGAAACAAGTGAATTTTCTTGGGAAGGTTCTGGAGCTCACCTGGCAATATAAAGAACCTGACAGGGAGGTCCATTCTTGAGCTGAACTTCCAAGTGCTCAGACTGTACTGCCGAAGGTGAAACTCTGATGGGCAAATGCTAAAAGTGCTATTTTATGGAGAGCTCCCACAAGCCGAGAGCTCGCATAGAGGTCAGAAGAAGCAAGCTCTCTGAAGAACTTTGTAAGACTGAAAAATAGATAAGGCTTTCGGGGGATCCAGCATGGTGTGCCTCAATCAAAGAAGCCCTTGGGGCTTATTTGAGAACCCCAGAGACAGCAAAATTGCTACCTATTCCAAGTAACAAAGTAATACAGAGCAGCAAAAATACAGGAAGCCAATTTTTAAAATGCAATTTCCTCATCCCCCTAAAACTGCTGGGAAATTGGAAAAAGGGTTATTCAGTTATGAGAATTATTTGCTGCACTGTGACTATGCATTTAATTAATTTCCAAAAGTAATGAGCATCTTTTGGGTACATAGCACTCTGTGTAGAGGGACAACAGAGCTTGTTCTGTTAACACTGTCATTGCTAGGATGGAGGGGCAATGAAGTGAAGAGCAGAAATATTTAAGGGGGAGCAAGAACTGTCACCAGATACCTGGGCTGACCAAAACTAACTCCCTCAAGAGCGATTGGGTTTTTTGTGGATGGTCACTGAGATAACAAGCATTTATTAAGTTCTAAGCACAGTAGAGATGCAAAAACTACAGTTCCTGCCCTCAAGGAGCTCACTTCCTAAAGAAGATATGATCTGTATGATATAATGGTATATACAAGATATATGAGCGGAAAGTCATTTCAGAGGGAAGGCATTAAATGTGGGAGGAATTGCCAAGTGTAGGATGAAAATCAGGGAATCATGCAAAGTAAGATTGAGACCCAGTAAAACCTGGGAGATTTGGTAAGGGTGTGGCTGAATTGTGGGACTCACAGGAAAAATTCTCTGAAATGAAAAGCTCTGTGTGCTTTACCCAACATGCTGATCCTCAGGATAGCAGGGGAAGCAGTGTGTTTGTCTGTGTCTACCTCCCTGTTGGATGCTTTATGTGCTGTGAAAGCACTTATTCTCAGTAGCAGAGGGTCAGTTTTCAGGTACAAGCAAGTCTGTTATAATAAGGCTATTCTGAGATAGCCCAGGAGATAAGATGATCTCAGACCATCACCCTTGGGGCTTATTTGAGAGCCCCAGAGATATCAAAATTGCTACCTATTCTTAGTAACAAATTAATACAGAACAACAAGAATACAGGAAACCACTTTTTAAAAAACAAACTAATTTTTACAAGGAATTTGTAATTAAAAGTTTAACAATTCACTCAATTAAGCACATTATATAATGGTTATTTATTTAAAGTAACCTCAGAATGAAGGGCTAATACCTACTTGAACTCAGATGTTCTGGTTACTAGGATTTACTGGTAGCCAGGCTACAATTGAGTTTTGATATATGAATTTTTCAATATTGTAATATCTTCATGAGTGGGCTTCATCAAAAAAGATAGTTTTCTGCATAGATAAGACTTCTATAATTGTAGGATGCCTAGAGTATATGACCATGAGCCACCTTTACATCCGTTGCTGTCAGAGTGGGTATAAGGCAAGTCGGGAATAGTCTTTAAATCTTTTATCAAAACCAAAAGCCCTTTAGACATTTTCATTCCAGGATACCCTGACAGCCAGCTAAAGGGCCTGAAATAGGTAGATCTTAGAAGGAAGCTCGATTTCCATCCAAATGCAAAAGTCAGAGAAAAGTCATAGTGAATACCCTCCAGAGGACAGCAAGTGGGTCTTGCTGAAATCCTGCCTGTCTTGTAGTTGGCCAAGTTTGGGGTATCCAGGATTTTATTTCCAGGTTCATTATGAGATTCTGCTTAGGGGTTCTGCTGCTGCTCATGGCAACTGTGAAGTTTCAGAAAATGTTTTATCTTATGACTAAAATAAACTGCATTCAAACAAGTCAAGTAAAAGATTCTCACTTGTTTGGGCCAGGCAGTGAATTTTAATTGTCCTGAGGTTCTATTTTCTGACTCATTTACTTTGTCATCCCGTTTCCACTTTTATCTCCTCATAACATTCCTGAGCAAGAGAGAGCTCCACTCTGTCCTTGTCATTAAATAAGCTCAGATTGCATTTAGAGCTGTCTTCCTGGAAAACAGTAAAATGAGTCTGAAAAAAAAAATCTCTGCTTGGATAGAGGAGAAATAGATTTTTAATACTCAGTTTTAAAAGTATCCAATTAAGGCTAAGGGATTCTTTTTCCATGGCAAATACTAATAGGAAAGTTAAATAGGGTTGACTTTACAAGCTTCTTGAAGGTAGGGACCATAGCATCTCTAGCTAGAATAGAACTGTGTACATAGAGCACATAATAATAGTAGATAAGAATGAATTATGAGCTGTGGATGTACTATGATACTATTTAACAAAAACAAGATTTGTGGCCTGTCATTTCAGAAAGCTAAAATAAAATAAACAACTAAACATGAGTTAGTCCTAGAATATACTCAGAATCAAATACTCAGGTGGAAGGCATTGGTGATTAAAGAATTGTGCAATTAACTTGTAATCATGATTACCTGGCCTTTTCAAAGTACTTAATATTGGATGGCTAACACACCATATAATTAATTTTGAGAAAAATTTTCAACCTTCATATCATATTAGACATGAAGTTACCTACTACCATTATACTTTCTGAAAATAGAAGCAAAGTGCTTGAATTTTCTCATTTACTCTGTCCTTATATCTTTTGTTGCAGTTGTTCTGTTGTTTATCAGTTGGATCTTACTCTTTGTAATTCCCATTTTGGAATTTTCATGGCAAAGATATTGAAGTAGTTTGCCAATTCTTTCTTCAGCTCATTTTATAGATGGAAAAACTGAGGCAAATAGGGTTACGCAACTTGCCCAGAGTCATACAACTAGTAAGTGTCTTAGGACAGATTTGAATTCGTGAAGATGAGTCTTCCTGACTGTAGCCCTGGCAATCCAGAGGAAATTTTAAAGGCTATTTAATTCAATGCCTAACTTACCAAGAATTAATTCTACAGCATACTTGAGATATTGTCTTTTAGATTCGTGGGGAAGACCTCTTGTGAAGGAAGAGGAATTGATTATTTTCAGAGATCAGGACTTAATTTTTAAAAAAAAAATAGATTTATAGAAGTAGTAATCACTGTAATTTTCATCATCTATGTTAAATAAATGTTTCTTTTAACCAGTTTCATCATTCAATTTTCTCTCCTCTGGATATCTTTCAAATTGGAAATGATTTTTCAAAAATGGGACAAAAAGATTAAATATCTTACTTTGTATGTGGATAGTAAAAGAAGAGAGGACAAAAAGACTGTCACCTCCAAAGTGTTGTACATTAGGCCTCTCAAGGAAACCTAAATTTGAGTTAGATTTTTTTTTATTGCCTGGTCAAGCCATTGTTTTATGTTGAGCTCACAAATCATGTTCACATAAACTTTTGTCATTCTCTATTTACCTGTTACCTATATTACTTATGTTAATATTTCTTTATATTAAATTTATGTATGTCAAAACTGAAGTTTAACTTGTTAAATATGATTCAGGATTATTGTTTTTAAAATACTTTAAAATTTATCTTTGTTATCCAATTAAAAAACAGAAAGATTAGGAGTACACTGATGCATAAATTACCTTTACATAGTATTTTGTGCTTTTATGTATGTCATTTCTTTTGAATAGGGGAAGTGCCATAATCAGAACTGTATTTGGGGAATATCGGCGTGGCAAGTGAGTAGAAAATGTATTGAAGAAGGAAAAATCAGGAATAAGGCAAAGCAGTCAGAAGGTAATAACCAAACCTATGCAAGAAGGCTTAGATTAGGTTAGAGGTAATTGTGAGTGGAGAGAAGAATATAGTTACAGAAGGTATTGGAATAGGAAACTAACCTGACTTGGCAGGTAGGTAGCTATGAAGGGATATGAGAGAAAGAAAAGGAAAACTTGATCACTGCTAACCTTGGTGATTTTCAAGAATGATCTGATCTCAACAGAAACAGTGATGTTTTGAGGAGAGTTGCGGGAGACCATAATTAGTTACATTTTGGACATATTAAGGTGGATATCCCTATGGGACATAGAGATGGAGGTGTACAGAAGACAGGTCTGGAACTATTCTAGAGAAGAGAGATAGGCAGTTTATAGGAGAGTGAGATCATATTGTTCCAAAAAACAGGATTCAAATACCCAATATTATGCACTACTATTATTTAATTATTATATTTTTAAGTTATTACTGAATTAGTTTGTGAGAGAAAAATGAATATTGAAAATCTTGTGTTAATGGGATAAAGCCATCCATAAAATAAATTTATAAATTGATTAGATAATAAAAGCCAACAATTTATTCTATATAAAAACACACTTAAAATATAAAAAGTGAAACAAATTTAAATTAGAAGGTAGATTTCTTTAATGGACAAATGGCCAAAGACTATGAACAAATATATATCAAAAGGCAACTTGAATTTTTTTTTCTGAGGCAATTGGGGTTAAGTGACTTGCCCAGGGGTCACACAGCTAGGAAGTATTAAGTGTTTCAGATCAAATTTGAACTCAGATCCTCCTGACTTCTGGGCTGGTGCTGTATCCACTACACCACCTAGCTGCCCCCCAACTTGAAAATTATTAAAACCCATAGGAAAGATCACTCCAAATTACTAGTGATAAAATGCAAATTAAAAAATCTGAAATTTCACTTTATACTGAGCAAGGATGACAGATATAGGAACAATAAATATTGAAGGATTATGTGAAGAGAAGCACAATAACTCCCATGAAGGTTTATAGGGAATTAATTCTTTTCTTTATCCCCCAATATACAGACAATGCAACTCAAACTTACATAAAACAGCTCCTTCTAAGTCTTGATATTCAGAGAAACACTTCATTTTTATTTCTGTCTTTCATATGTATCCAGGTCAGTTGTGCTGGATTATTAAAAAGATCTTGGGGTAACTAAAAAAGGAAGAAGAGCAGAATAAGCCCCTCCTCATAGTGCCACTTACGTCAAGTAAGAGAAGTCTTTCATTTTCTTTCATTTTATTCTGGTTAAGTGGCCCTATGGGACTAAGCCAGAAAGTCTTTCAAGGATGTGATTTAAGAAAGGATGCAGTTGACAGCAAACTGGATATTCATAAGAAGAAAAGTATTAGAAAATGAAGAGAGAATTCTATCGTCAGGGGAGTGATAAGAATTATTCTGAATTAGCATAATTTGGTGAGTCAACATTTGAGAAAGGGAATGTCTAGGAACAGTCTATAGAGAAAAAGAATAGTTAACCTAGTAGTTAGAGTTAAGAGAAAAAAAGAAGAAAGTCATAAATAATAGGGAATAGATAGACAGATAGATATAGATATAGATATGAAATGCCAGGTAAATGCATCATCAACAAGATCAGTTTGGGATATAGATGTGAATGAAAGGAAGTATTATCCAATAAATCTGAAAAGGTAGGCTAGAGTAATTTTGGGAAGGGCCTTGAATATCAAGATAAATTATCTATAATTTTTCCTAGAAGCAATAGGGACTTGTTTGAAGGTTCTTGAACACGAAAGTAACATAATCAGATTTTTATTTTAGGAAGATTATATTGATACTCATTTTGATGATAGAGAAGCAAAACATGAGAAGCAGGGAATCTAATTGGGAGGTTACAGCAATACTTTCTGTGAAAACTGATGAAGGCCTGAACTAGGATGATGGCCATGTGAATGCAAGGAAGGAAATGAATATAAGACATTATAAAAGTAAAATGGATAAAACTAGCTAGCTGGAGTGTGCAGTGTAACACATAATGTCATAATTTTCCAGTTAGCCTTGTTGATAATTTTTTTCTTTATCTTTTTCTATTCTTTATTAAAAGGGACACTTCTTTGGGTGGAGGGAAAGGAACAATGTCTTGAGAAAATTAGCTGACGTAGAATCAAAAACATACTCTTTTTAAACGAGTAAGAGATCAATAAAAAAGCTCAGGGATGACTGCAACAAATCCCTTTGACAAAAGGTTTCACTTTTTTAAATTCATAAGAGAGTCAAATTTATAAAAATAAGTTATTTTCTAATTGATAAAGGGTCAAAAGATACTATGAACTAGTCATTTTAGTGGGAGAAAACTAAAAAACGTCAGATGAATTTTTAAAATGCTCCACAGCACTAATAATTGAAAAACTCAAATGAAAGTAATTTTAAGATTCTATCTCTTACTTATCACACTGGAAAAACTGGCAAAAACAGAAAATGATAAATGTTGGAAGGGGTGTAGGAAAGCAGGCACATAGACGGTGTTGTGAATCGATACAACCATTCTGAAAAGTTATTTAGAATTATCTACTCAAAGTCATTAGACTTTATATCATTTGATTCAGAAATATTACTACATGCCCCAAAGAAATCAAA
This sequence comes from Myrmecobius fasciatus, assembly GCA_023553655.1. Classification (NCBI taxonomy): domain Eukaryota; kingdom Metazoa; phylum Chordata; class Mammalia; order Dasyuromorphia; family Myrmecobiidae; genus Myrmecobius; species Myrmecobius fasciatus. The sequence continues at coordinate 56,552 of JAJPUD010006135.1, read as the reverse complement.
GAAAAGAGGAAAAAAATCATATGTATGTATAAATATTTATTGCAGTTTTTTCATAATTGCAAATAGCTTAGTACAGTGACTTGTGCCTAGTAAGTGCTTAATAATTTTTATTGAATATTTTTAATATTCATATAAAATGATTTTATTGAATAAATGAAAACTGAGGAAACTATATTTCTCATTATTTCCTATTAGTTTTCCTATTGATGACTATACTATTAATAAATTATAGTATATTATTATAATGGAATACCATTATGTCATAATAAATAATGACAGGCAGTATCAAAGGAAACTGGAAGGATTTCTACAAACTGATACAGAGTAATATAAACAGGGCTTTGAGAACAAATAATAGAGTAATAAAACAGTAAAGAGAAAAAACTTTGACTTTAAAACACTGATCAGTGATGACAAATGACAGCTGTAGAACACCTAGGATTAACATGCTCCATCTCTAGTCATAGAAGTGGCTTACCTAAAATGGTGAACAAAGCATACATATTTGGAAATGACCCATTGATGGTGGGGGGAAATTTTGGGGTAAAGTATTTACACTTACTATAAGAATTTTTTAAAATTGTATTTTACAATGGGAGAGGGAAAAGAGGGAAAGAGTATTTTTTTTTAAAAGAGAGAGAATGCCCCTGATACTCAAACCCATCTAAATTAGGCCCCAAATCAATTGGTTCACAAATTTCATTTCATAACAAGATCAAGGGGTTATAATTGTGGAAACAATTTAAATTTAGTAGATTAGGGTTATTTCACTTCACATAGAGGCAGGATTTTTACACTTGTCAATAATTAGAAAGCCCATGGAAGAGAACAGATTAAAACCAGAATTGGGATTACAGTAGATATATATCATGAAAAGCTAGCCTGGGTCATTTATTAGGATTTCAGAAGATCCCTAAGATCCAGAGTTTGAGGAAAAATAAATGGCTATCAGGTGCATCAGGGGATTTGGAATTTCAGACATTTATAGAAAATCGGAAAATTTAAATGTTGCCAGTATAGGAAGAGTTAATAATTTTATCTAACTCAACTTGGTTTTCTAAAGCTTGGGTATTTTTTTAAAAATGTTATTTTAATAACAAATAATTTTAATAATTACTTAATAATTTTATTTATGCCATAATAGTAATTTATGCCATTTAATAATGCCAGGATTAAGCTTCCACTAGGATCCCCAAGAACCTGAAGTAATTCCCATACATCTGGCATCTGGCTGTCACTCCTGGTCCCAAGCTTTTTCTTTGTCCCTTTCCACTGCTCCTTGATAACATTCACTTTCTTTTGCTCCCAGCAATACTTAGTATGATACCAACTGCCAGAGAGGCACAAATGCTCATTAAAACAGCAGAGAGAGTTTCTAGCTCACTAGGACACACAACTTAATGGGCTGTAGCAACGACTTGTGAAAATGTGAACCTTCTTGGTCTGAGAGAGTTAAAGTCTCTTCTCAAGTGTCTAATTTATTCCTTCAGAGTCCTTTATACACCAGAGAAATTGGTTGAATAGTTCGTCTCACAATCTGTGCTTGAAGAATAAGTAAACTTGCTATTATTCGCCCAGGCGGTATTAGAAATATCTTTTCTTATGCTACATATAACCTTGTCATTTCTAGTGTGGGTTGCTATGTTATGCTTATTGTTGGCAATAAACATTTATTTAAGTCTTTGCCTAGGTCCCATGGAGTTACAGAGGCTAGAATGCAAGTTCATTTCATTTTCTCGACCACATTTCTCATCTTGTTCTTAAATTGGGAGATCTGTCCTTGGGCATTTTGGGAATGATGTCAAGATGTCAAGTAGTTTTAGACTCCAAAAGAAAGAAGAGGAAATGGGAAGATAATCAATAAATTATCCTAAGTTGATTTTGTTGCAATGATGAAGCATTAAGCATTGTTAGGGATGAAGAGTGAGAACTACTTAATTGTGCCGTATAACAGGAATTGCCAACTCAGAATGATTTTACTACTTAAATTTGCTCAGTTGACAGCTTTTTCCCGAACTAATAAGCTGGATTGTACATCAAAAGTTTAGAAGGTCATTTGGTTAGTAACATCAGATCATGATCATAGTGATTTAGAGCTAGGTAAGACCTCAATAATCCAACCACCTCATTTTATAGATGAGGAAACTGAATCTCAAATGTATTAAATGATGGGTCCAAGGTTATATAGGTAGTAAACAGCACAGTTGTCAGAAATCATTATCCCATCTGAATAGACTTTTAGAAGCTACACAGGGACATTTTATCTTCTCTCTAGAACCTAATATGGGTCATTGATCAAATATGTTGGAGAAAAGATCACAAAGCCTCACAAAGTTCCTCAAGAAAGGAGGAACAGTCACCTTGAAAGGATTTCTGGATATTGCAAATTTACTGGAATGAGATTTTAGTTTTTAAATTTGTTTCCTGATCTCTCTGCTACAGTCTAAAACTCATTACCCATTTTTAGCAGTTCAAGAGAAGCCTTAGGGCCTATAGTGCTAAAAAATGTGTATCAAGATGCCAATGGATTTAGAGAAGATCATCCCTGGGTTATATTGTGATTCATTGGTCTTTGCTAAATTACAGAGGGTAATGCTTTCTGAGGCAATAGTTTCAATTATCTCCTGTTTCATTCTCAAGAATCTATTATTTTAAATTGAATTTGCTCTAGGGAACAGTTGTGGAACTTTAAACTCTCTTTTAGAATATTGCCCTTTGGAAATTTTTTGCACGTAATAAACAATATTTCATTCCCAGAAGCCCAGATAGTTTTCGAAGTACTTCCATATACATTATCTCTCTCTATCTTCTCATCTATTCAACTATTTTTTACAAATATTCTGCCACTCACCCGCATCCTTTTTATGTTATTAGGACAAATACTGACACATTTGACAAAAATAAAGACTCAAAGATGTTAAAGTAGTATTCCTCAGATCTCACGGTTCTAGTAAATTCGGTACTGATGTTGCCAAAAGTATCATCCCAGGAAACAGCAAACCTTATTCCAGCTTGGGCTGGGTACTGCCAAATGGCAACCTCTCGAATTTTGGAGCCAACATTTATATTGCTTATTGCAGCTAACTGAAGTTGCCAGGTTTAACCGACAATGATGCTTACTGTCTGAACAGCCAAATTAGCAGCCTTCGATCCAAAGACCATTCGAATTACTCTGAGCACTGGAATGCTGCATATGCAACCACAATCAGTAGGAAGCAATGAGAGGATCCTATTCTCTGTGAATTTCTTTATTTTGTCCCTCATTTCCTACAGCAGCCAAAGAGAGGTCGGAGAAAGTATTCTGGATTTGTAACAAGAAGGTCAGGATTCAACATTTTCTTCCGTTCCTCATTAACCCATGGCAATTTGGCAAAAGTACTTAATCTTTTGTGGCCTTAATTCTTCATTAATGAAATAAGAAGTTGGAATAAATGGCTTAAAATGTCCCTTCCAGATCTGAAGCTATTATCCATTTATTTAGAGGGAGCTGCATGATGTTATTGGTAGAGTATTGGACTTAAGAATTAAGAAAATGGTAGCTTGAAAGCAGCCTCAGATATTCCCAGCTGGGAAATCTTGGGCAAATTAGTTAATATCCTCATTCCTGGTTTCCTCAATTGCCACATAGAGGGAATGGGCCCGATCACCTTGAAGTTTCCTTCCAATTCTAAAATTATGATCCCATGACCTTAGAGTTGAACAAGTTTCTTCTCTCCCTCCCCACTGTATTGCAAACTCTTTAAGAGCAGTAAGGACCTGAGGGAATTCCCACATCTAGCATACTCCCTTGCACAAAATAGGTGCATAACACCTACTTGGTGAATTAAATTAATGCATGTTTTTGGAAGTAGAGCACTTTGGTGGCTGTGGTTTAAGGAATCTAAGGGTAAGGTATTTATTTAGTCCGAGAAAGCAGGCATGTTGGAAAGCATAATCTGTGAAATTTTTATGATATATAAAAGCCTTTTTTCATTCCAGGAGTTTAGAAGACATACTCTAGATCCCAGCTTTTGAAACTGTGTTTTGCAACCCCATATGGGACCTTGTGTGAGAGTGACAAAATTATGATTTATTATATGTTTGATTTGTATACCTATTTTATATAGCTATATATCAAGAGTCATGTAATAATTTCTCAGGCAAAAAGTATACACAAGTGGGAAAAAGCTTAAAAAGTCCTGCTCTAAGTGAGGCATTTTTAACCTGCAGCTCACAAACCTCTCAAGATGTCTGCAGTTAAGTGTTAGGAGATCTGTGAAAATGGATGAAAAATTCTATCTCTTATTGGAATTAAGCCCTAATTAAATATAATATTATATGTCTAAAAACATTATTATGACTGCCAAAGACCTGATGACACATAAACTGAAGGTTCTACCTAAAAGTCATAAATGAAGTTTAGAGATGTATAGAAAGAAGATCCAAGAATGTATAAACATTTAGGATCCAGCTAGATTCTTAGGGATGGCAGGGGAAAGAGTCCAAGACTGGAAGAAAGAGAACAATGCAGGTATCTGAAGATGCTGTGAGAGTGGTTAAGGAGTAAAGTTATTGATCTCAGTTCCATGACAAATGTTTAATAGGGATCAGGAAGTAGGTGGATCATTGATATATGGTTGAGGTGGGAAGGATCCGCAAGAGAGTAATGGGAGAATCAGTAGTCATGGTGAACTTTGTATTTCAATGAGAAGGCAATGAGTCACTGGGGGAAAAGTGGAGATATACTTGCACTTGTCTTGGACTCCTTTCCCCTTTGTAGTCACTATGGTAGGTGTGAGAGTTTGCTTGTCATGGTTAGGGTTTATGGCTTACAGGCGTAACATTCCCTTCCACTCTCAAACCCCAACTACATTGTAGTAAACAATCCTGAGAGATGCAAAATAAGATTCTGGCTAAGTGAGGTTTTCTGAATCACAAGTAGCACTAAGCTTATCCTTGGTTTGTGTGAAAGAAGTACAGATCTTGGGGGAAAAGGAGGAGGAAAGTAGAAAAGCAAACAAAAAAAAATGAAACTAAACTTCAGCATCTAATGGTTGATAGTTACTGTGCTCAAAGGTATGACCCAAATTTTTCCTTCTCCTTTATATACTTCCTTTGACTTTATGTGATTTTTAAAGTTGCATGATGAGAAAATTGTGTAATTAATATTCACATTTGTTAATAATTGGAAGCTGAAATCTTTTCTTTCTCCATATATGAAAATGTGCACAATACCCAAAGATGTTTGTTCACTGATTACTAAGGAGACAGACAATAGGTTGTCATGTTTGAGTCTATTGAGGAATGAATAATTGAAACAGAAAAGATTTGAGACAGATATTGAAATTGTGAGGGAGACTTTAATATTAAGTAAAGGATTTAGTATAGTCTCCCTAAAAGATTATATTTACTTTTGTTGGGTGACAGGTTTATCCTATCACCTCCACTCTCCCTATCACCTAAGGTTTTTTGGTTGTAATTCTAAACTCCTTTGCTTTCTGGGATATCTTATTCCAAGCTCTGTGGTTCTTTTAAATGTGGAAGCTGCCAATCCCGACTATAGTTCCAGATATTTGAATTGTTTCTCTCCGGTCTCATGATCTATGAACTCTGAAATTTGACTGTGATGTTCCTTGGAGTTTTCATTTTGGGATCACTTTCAAACAATAATTGTATGAATTCTTTCAATTTCTATTTTGCCCTCTGGTTCTGATATATCAGGGACGTTTTCTTTGGTAATTTCTTGATCTGTGAGTTCTGAAATTTGACTATGGTGTTCCTTGGGATTTTCATTTTGAGATCTCTTTCAAACAATAATTGTATATATTCTTTCAATTTCTATTTTTTCCTGTGGTTCTGATAATATCGGGGCAGTTTTCTTTGATAATTTATTGAAAGATGTTGTCCAGGCTTTTTTTAAATCATGGCTTTTAGGTAGTCCAATAATTCTTATCTTATCTCTCCCAGATCTATTTTCTAGGTCAGTTGTTTTTCTAATGAAAATTTTCACATTTTCTATTTTTTTTACCTTTTAAAATTTTGCTTTATCATATCTTGATGTCTCATGGAGTCATTAGTTTGGATTCTAATTTTTAAGGAATTATTTTCTTCAATGAGCTTTTGTATTTTCTTTTTCACTTGGCCAATTCTATTGTTAGGGAATTATTTTCCTCAGTAAATTTTTGTATATCTTTTCCCAAGCTATTGATTCTTTTTTATGTTTCTCTTGCATTCCTTTCATTTCTTTTTCTATTTTTTCTTCTGCTTCTCTAATTTGCTTTTAAAAATCCTTTTTCAAGCTCTTCCAGGAATTCTTTTTGAACCTGAAAACAAATTACACTTTTCTCTGAGAGTTTACATGTAATCATTTCAAAACTACTGTCTTCTTCTAGGTTTATGCCTTGTTCCTCCTTATCTCGAGTAATTTTCTATAGTCAAGCTCTTTTTTTGGTTCATGTTTTTTTCTGCCTTTTTTGTGACTTGGTGTTTTCATGTGGGAGTTGGGCTGTGGTCCTGCATTGTCCCAAGTTTTTTTTTGTGCTGGAATTTTGAACCTTAGTGCTGATTTTCACAAGGCCAACTGCTTGCTTTCCCTGTGTATTGGCTTGTATTGAGGGTGCGGTAATGGTCTTCCTGTTGATCTCACTCCAGGGATGGAGTCTCAATGCTGGGTTACCAGGGAAGCAGAGTCTCTCTGTCCTATCTTTGGGGCAGATTCTCTTTGTTGGCCAGCAGAAGTATCAAGGTGCTTCTGGTGGCTTGTGCTGGGGGTGGGGGTCACTGGGGTAGGGTCTTGCTGTGCTGCACAGACTGCTCAGTTGCCTAAGGGACTGCTGACTTGCAGGAGGTGAGGGAGAGAGGGATGCTCAGGGTTGGAGCTTTGCTGCAGCCCCTTGCTGTGAGACTGAGTGCTGCTGTTCTTGCACCTTGTTTTCCTCCCACACCTAGTGAGACAAACCTTTCCAGCTGTGCTGGTAAGCAGCTTCCCTGCCCTTAAATCAATTCTGAGGCAGTTTTCCAGTGGTTTGGAGGGAATTTGGGAAGGGTTTCTAAGGGTTCCTCACTCTGCTTTCTTGCCACCAGAAGCCTAGTAATTCTAATTTTAAAATTAAAATCCTTGAGCATTAGCAGAAACTCAGTGGTGTGAATAAGAATCGCTATTTACTTATCAGGTTACTGCTGTTAGCATTATTTTTTAGAAACTAGAATTTTTAAAATCCAGTTGTATTAAATGACTTTCAAGAAAGGAAAGGATTAATTATACAATTTTACTTCATGCTGAGATTGGAAATTTCACACAGCCGTCCATGGAAAACTCTGGAGTAGCAATTAATTTCCACAGAAATTCTTCTGAGTTCCATATGTACTGAATCTTTCCCACTTAACAACCAAACTTTTAAAGGGGACAAAATGATTAAAAGTCATGCTTTATGGTATAAAAAGACCTCTGGAAATTGATATTATTTTTTAAAAAAAGAATCATAGATTTTTAGCATTTAAAGTGGTCTCAGAGCTCCCCCAATCCAATATGTGTCTGAACATAAATGCTCTCTAAAGCAATCCTTAGCAAGAAGTTACCGCTGTTTGAAGGACAGTGGTAGAAACAAAAATGTGCAGGATTCAGAGGCACAGGAACTGGATATTCTGCTAGCTGGGTGATTTGTCTCTATGATACCTGCCAATTCTCTGGTGAACTGCCCTATTATCTCCAGGGAAGCATAAAGAGAAGTAATCTTACACAACCTTTCAAAGTAGTTATCATTGTCTGAGATATCAGTTAGCCACTAAGGTGTCAAGGAAGCCACAGACTGGGACAATAGTTCTCTACTGAATAATCAGATTTATTCCCATAGGATACCAGAAGCAGGTAGGCATCCCTCATCCCAGCAAGTTTGGTTCAAATTTAAATATATTCTGTATGCACCATTCCCCTCATCCACTAGTCTGATGACCCATCCAAAAAGAAAACTATGAAGTGATCTACTATTTTATAAAGACCTTTGATCATGGACTCTGTCTCAAAATACACAGGCCTCTTCTCCTTAAGAATTAGCTATATAATTCTTCTAGGAATAATTCCATTTTATTATCCTGTAGTATGGAAACTATACTCTCTAACCTTTTAAAAATATTAGGGAAGGATTCTGGAAAGATTGCAGAGTAGGTTAGAAAATTCTGAGCTCTCCAGATTTCCCCCACAAAGAGAACAAAATTGTTCCTCAGGGAGAACACACTCAGGTGAGCTCCGCAGAAACAGCAAGTGGGGAGGTCCTTGGCTAGTGGCGTTCAAGGGAATCTCAGCCAGAACCACCGGAACTTTCATCTCCCTTCTTGGGGAGTCCAGGCAGAAGGAGGATACCCCTGCTGAGAAGGAATGCCAAGTCCAGCTGTGAAGTTATAAGAGAACAAGAAATAACAAAACACAATTAAAAGAATGAAAAAAGAGAAGAGAATCTCATAAGGAAATCAACAGATCTGGAGATCAGATCAATAAAGGAAAACTTAAGAATAATTGGACTACCTGAAAGCTGTGACCAAAAAAAGAACCTTGATACAATACAAGAAATAATGAAAGAAAAATATTCTGAAGTAATAGAACAAGAGGGAAAAGTAGAAGAGAAAAAAAAAATCCATCCATCATCACTTGAAAGAGATCCTACAAAGAAAATTATCATTGCTGAGTTTTGAAATCCCTAGATCATTCAAAATTTTACGAGCAAAAAAAAGGAATAACAAAAACACAATTCAAATATGTTGCAGCAAGAATTGGAATTGCACAAAACCTATCAGCGGCTAAATAAAATAACACAGATCCTGCAATGTATTATATCAACAATCAAAAGAATTAGGATTGCAGCTGAAAATATTATATCCAACAAAATTAAGTATAATATTAAATGAAAAATATGGACATTCAAGGAACTGTCAGTTTTCAGTATCTTATCACAAACAAATCTGAACTCAATAGAAAATTCAACATATGAGTCAAGATTAAAGACTAATTTCAAATATTCATAAGGACAAACTGTTTATGTTTTATACATGGAAATGTAAACTATATGTCTAAGATTGTCATTAGTAATTTGGTAGTCTAAAAGAAAGAATGAAGTAGAACTGAGTGTGACATGACTCTAAAAAGCAAAACCATGTAGGAAAAGGTAAAAAAATTAATTTTGCTATATGAATTATTTATAACAATGAGATGCAGAAGCAAGAATAGACACAGAGGAATCAGATGGGAGAGGAGGGCTGGTAGTTCTGAAATTCTACTCACATCAGGAATGGGTTATGGATTAAAGAGGGAAAAATACATATACATGCAGACACATAGAGATCTATCTATCTATCTATCTATCTATCTATCTATCTATCTATCTATCTATCTATCTATCTATCTATCTATCATCTATCTACCATCAATCTACACCTAGAAGTGCTTTAAAATCTATAAAGAAAAAAGGAGGGAAGAAAACAGGATGAGGTGGGGTATAGGAGGGTGTGAAGATTAATGAGAGTGAGATAAAGAGGAAGGGAAAAGGGTAAGGAGAGAAGATGAGGGAGGGATCCTTGGGGGAAGGAGGGTAAGTAACAACAAAACTAGAAGAGTTAGCAGGAATAGGAAACAAAAGATGTGTACAAACAATAATGATCAGGAGTGATATTTATTAGGGGAAAAAAAGTATGAGTACTAATCATTGATTTCAAAGTCAAAGTTTAAAAAAAATTCAATGAAGAGAGAAATCTACATTATATATCAATCATGTTAACATAGTTTTAGATGTATGTGTATATGCACATGTACATAAATATATACCCATGTACATGCATGTATATATGTGGGAGTATGCTATATGAAAGTATATGTGTATGTAGACATACAGTGATAAACATATTTATGTTTAATTGTAGCCCACTTTTGGTGGGAGGAAAGAGGGAAAAAAGAATAAAGTAAAAAGTGTACAGCAGAGAACAAAAGAAAACCTACAAGGAAGCAAAGAATAGATGAACAATCCTGAATACAACATCTTCTATTATTATATATGCTTTCCTGAAAAGGATATTGTTACGTATTTTGATTCTTTATGTTCTGCTGTACATAACATTTTTTTCTTTTTCTGGTTTGTATTTTTCTATTTTGTACTTCTTTAAAATAAATAAATACACTTAAAAATAAAAAAGGACAATTCATATTTTGCCCATCCCAATCTTTCATGCCCCACAATTTTTCAGAGCCCTTATGATGACATGACATCTTTAATTTCTAAAATTATTTTAGCTCCATTTATTTATTTATTATTTAACTCCACATTTTTCTAGACTCTTTATGCTTCATTGTCTTTAAATAATCTATGAAAAAAAAATCTATGACTGACTTTCTTGTTGCTTTTTCCATACAATATTCCATCTCTCATATCATGTCTTTGCATAGCCATACCCTGTTTCTCAGACTGTACTCTTTCCTCCTCATAACTAGCTTCGAAGGTTTCTAAAATTTCTTCTTCTTTCTAAAATTTCTGAAGTGCCATCTCCTACATAAGACCTTTCTTGATTGCCCCAGCTTGCTAGGGTCCTTCTACCCCATCCCACATTCAAATATTCTTATATTTAGTTTATAGATGTATACATGTATGGAAGCTTCATTATCTCTCTTTTTCACTATCATCATTTTATCCATTCTGTGCCATCCTTTTTCTGTTGATTGTCTTCCTAACACCAACATATGTGAGAAAATTTGTTTTTGGTGTTTTTCATATTTCTCAGCAATTTCAGCATGACCTGAACTTCAGTATTCAGGAGAATATTCTTATAGGACCATGCCATTTTTAAAGTTCATCTTCCATTTCATTTTCTTGTTGATCAGTCCTATCTGCATTCAAATCTTCTTCCTCAAACAACTCTATATTTTCTTTCTTATCCAACTTTTTTTTTACTGTGATTCTAGAATTTTGTTCTTGAGATTTTCATGTTTTTCTGGACTGACTTACCTTATATAGAATTTTAGGTACTACTCTAAAACTTTATGCTCAGCTTCTTTGTTTTTAACAGCATTTTTAATGGTATTGGGATGGAGGGAGGTGGAAAAATGATTTGGGAGAGTGACAAAACTTTGCCTTACTATCTGATAACTAGAATCCTAAACTTGTTGAACTTCAATGTGGAAATAGAAGCAGTTTTTGACATAAAAGCCTTCATACAAATAGGTCGAAATTTGAGTATTTTTCTTGGGGTCATTTGAATTTCCTTGATTCAGTATTATATAAACTTTCTAGTTCCAACCCAAATGCAAATAAGAATAGAACTTTGAAAGAGGGAAACCCTGCTTCTGACTCCTGATTATAGGAAGAAAGAAGGAACTCTGAGAGTCCCCAAGAGACTTAATGAGAAACCTGAGTATCTCTGCATTTTATTTTTCTTTCCATCTAGTTAAGTCATGTATAATCACTGCCTTCTTCTTATTGTCTCTCTACCTTTCTGTACACTTACTGAGAACTGGACACAATAATTGCATTCTAATCTCTCTTTCAAATCTGAAATCAGTGGTGATACCATGGGTCTTTTTGAATCAGGGAGGTTAAATACTTTTAACAAGAGAAAATATCCTCTTTAACCCAATCACATTTCTATTAACTGCTTGGTTTTTTTTTTTAAGATCTACAAATCTGTTGTTCTTGCCCAACAGCCACAACACAACCCCATTCTGTGCTATATTTGATCCTTGCTTTGTGATGTTTATAATGAGCTTGAGTAAAATGACTACCACAAAAATAATTAGAACTGGTTTGTCAACATTTGTTGTAGGGGATGAAGATGCAGAGAAAACTCTAGGAAGGACTAGATGAGATTTTTCAAGTCAAATTTTGTATTCAATAAGTTTGATGAGTAATTTAATGTGTAATCTCCAAATGAAGGTGATGAAGTGTTTTCTTATATATATATGAAGATAACTTTTATTATTATTGTTGTTATTGTTGTTGTTGTAGTGCCTCCCAAGTACAAGGTACCATACATTTAATCTTCATAATAATTATGAGATGGTAGTGTATGGAGGACAGAGAATCAGCCAAAGATTCAAAAAGACCTAGTCCAGGCTATGTCATTGCTGGCTGTATTATCCTATTTAGCCTCTTAATGACATGACAATCCTCCAAGACTATGTTGTAGAAAAGATGTCTATTTGTTGAAAAGACCTGGACAAAAAAAAACCATCTTGCTGGGTAGATATAGAAGATGCTGTCATTTCCACCATACAGGCAATGAAATAAAACTGCAGATCAACCAACAAGCATAAACTATGTGCCTATTATATTCCACTCACTTCTAGATATTGGGGATACAGCAGCAGAAATAAAATGATTTCCATTCTCAAGGAGCTTGCAGAAACCAAATCTATACATATAAGTATATACATAATAAATACTCTATACTATATAGTGGTCATATTATGCTATGGTCATATGTAATATGGCATAGTAAATGGCAATAAAATAAACAAAAGTAATATAAAATAATAAAATAAAAGTATATACAAAATAAATACTCTATGTTACACACTAAATTACAAGCTGGCATAGTATATAGTAATATATGCATAAAGTATATATATTATGCATGTACATATGCCACAGAGTAGAGCCAGAATTTTAACCTAAACTTGCTAATTCTTGACTCAGTCCTTTTTCTACTACAATATACCATAATTCAGGGCAACAACAAAAATAAAGTTGCAAGTAATATATAGTACTTTTAAAGTTTGTTGATCCATATTTTGAAGTATCCTTGCCAATCATGCTCACATTTAACCCAACTCAGCTTTTGAATCTCTAGACTGTTTTCTTCCCTCTCTTTCTCTCTCCCCTCATCTCCAGCTTTTCAGCTATCTTTTATGTGGTGTCTACTCCCATTAGAATATATAAGCTCCTTAACAGCAGGAACAATTTTTCCTTTTATTATGTCGGTGTTCCCAACATTAAGCACTATGCCTGATATATAGTAAGTTTTTACTGAATGCTTCATCTAATCTAATCTTGATTTAATCCTGTAAAGTTGCAGAAAGCAACATCTGTTCTTTGAATTGTGATAATTATATCTTTGAAAGTATCTCTGTTTATTGTTGGTATTTGAAAACACCAATGATTTTAAAGACTGCCACATTACCGCTTCTAGGTTAATATGCAAAAGAGATCAAAGAAAAAGGAAAAAGGCTTATATGTACAAAAATATTTATAACAGCTCTTTTTCTGGTGACAAAAAAAATTCCCACAGAAATAAAGATGATGTTCATCAGTTGAGGAGTAACTGTACAAATTGTGGTATATAAAAAATGAAATCTTAATATATTCTAAAAACAGAAAAAAAGAGAATTTTGGAGACATGGAAAAGTTGTTATGAATTGATGTAGAATGAATTAAGCATAATAACAACATATGTTGTAATATTGATATTATAAAAAGAATAATAATAAACAAATAACAGGAATAACTGTAAAAGTATAATTATTAAAAGAACAATAATAAATATTTTAATAAATTTACTAATGAAATAAAAAAACTCAGAAGTATAATAATAACACTGACTTTACATCAGGCAACTTTGAAACCTGCAAAAATTTGGATTATCACAATGAGCATACATGACCACAAAGTACCAATGATGAAACATGCCACTTACCCCTGAAGAAAGAGAGTGAGGAAACATGTTTTATAAATCATTATAATACATAATAATATGTTAACATTATATTGAGTTATTTGATATAATACATAATGTAATATACATGATAATTTAATGTACATTATGAGGTGTAATATAATATTATATGTATACAAATACACACATTTATACATATATACATACATATATATTTTACATATATATATATGTGAAACTTGTCTGGGGTCTCTCATCTTCCTGAATGCTTCTGTGTTATGTCTATGATTACACATGATAAAATCACTAAAAATTTCCTGAACAGATAATCATAGAATTATATAACATTAGCATAAGAGACCTGAGAGGTTGTTTAGTCCAAACCTTTTCATTTCACAGATGAGAAAATCTGAGGTTTAGAGAGATTAAGGGAATGAGTCACATAGTGAAAATATAACAGAGTTGCACTAACAATGGACCTTCTAGTTCAGTGTCCTTTCTGAAGATCTTTCACGTGGTTTTGTAATGCCAGTGAATGGTTTATTTCTGTCTCCAAATATAATTAGCCAGACAATTTTCTAATAGATTTTTGATGAACCAAACTTGGGCTGCTTAAGTTCTCCAGACCAGACCCCATGTAATTGGATTAGATGTTTGTCCTACTTTAACAAATTCTTGAAAATTATGATTAGTGGCTCTTATTCATCATCAGGACCTCAAAGCAATTAATCATTCAAGGTTCCTAGTATAGTCTCATATTCTTATACCCTAGTTGATTTCTCCAATGAATCTTCTTTATGTGGCAAAATTGTTTTCAATTTCCTAAGGCTGTCATTAATTCCTGGAAAATAACACTAATGTCTTTATTTTTTATGGTAGGAATAATTAGTAATACTAATTTATAAAATACTATTTTTGTAAACTTTATAATACATAATAATCATTATTATAATTGGATTTTTTTTACATTTTAGATTAAAAAGTATTCTTCCCCCTTTTTATAACAACTTGCATAGGCAGTGATCACAATCTACTCCCTGCTACAATGATCAATCATTTCAAGAACAATATTCTTCTGGAGATTTCATATGGCTCTGAATCACCTTAATCTCAAAAGAATAAAAATTAAGAATTATGCAGAAGGTATTTAAAAGAAGCAAGATAACTATAATAAATAGTCTGAAACATTCTGTAAGTATGACAATAAAGAGAAATGGCAAAACAAAAAAGGGAAAAAAATAAAGATCTACATCACCAGAATAGGAAGCTGGGTTTATTTGCCATTGGAAATAGGATATTATTTGGAATAGGAATTGCATATATTCAAATAAAGTCCAGGATCTGACATCATCTAATGAAATATGTAAAATCATATTAATAGAAACAATTCTTACTATATTATTCTTTTATTTTATTTTATCTATCAATGTTAGGTATGGACCAGAAGGGTAAATATATATTATTTTCTCATTCTCTGTCTCACAAATAGCAGAGGTTCTAGTTGATGATAAATAAAAATAAACAGTAAAAAGTAAATCAGAACTGGGCCTCAACATTTACTCAAAAGGAAAATCCATAGAGAGAAGTAAAGTATTAAGCTAGAACAAAGAAAATTAATAATATTTTTCTCATTCTGGAAAAATGAGTTTTTAAAAGAAAAAAAATAAAGATATTTCTAAATCAGATGATTCTATGTGTTGTTGAAGCTTTCCAAAATTGTTCATTATGGTAATTTTACAAAGAAATACTCAAAAATTTGAAAGGCTGATGTTTCTATGCTTGTTGGCAATGACTGAGGACACAATGTAGCAGAAAAAGCTATAGATTTACTCTCAAAAAATAAGACCGAATTTGAGTCTTGAGACTGTTGATTGACTCTGTAAACTTATCCTATAAATTTATACTCATTGAGCCTCAATTTCCTAATCTATAAAGTAAATTAAATTGGTTATTGAATTCTAAAATTCTTTCTAGCTCAAAATCTTCAAGTCTTTAATATATTTTAAAGAATTTGTTTCATCCCTTTCTTACCTTTAATTTTACTTGTGATCAGTATTTGAAAACAAGGAATGTCTCACTTTTGTCTCTGAATTCCCAGAGTAGAGTACTTGACACAAAATGGCCATTTAAACAAGGATTATTGATTGACTGATGCATGAATGAGTGACAGGATAAGGAGGTAATACCACATTAGATGCTAAGGAAATATCAAAATGTACCTGGACCTTGAAAAAAATTACTATCTATTGGGGGAAACAGGAAACACTTAGGAAAAAATACACAGGAAGATGCAAAACATCATAGAAATGTAACTTTCGTTTGATGAAGTTTGAATGATCACAAAAATGAGGTTTATCTGAGGAGACTTTCTACAGAAAATCAGTAATAAGCTGCTCTTTGAAGAGGAAAAGAATGAAGAGACTGTAACCCAAATAAACTACAAAGGACATATTCTATCTTCATCAAAGAAAGAACTGATAGATAAAAATGTATATGGAGTGATTTTACACACACATACATGTCTAATGGTAGCCATCTGTATGGTGGTAGAGGGAAAGAAAGGAAAAAAAAAAGAAATTTACACAATAATTTATTATATATTTAAAAGGGATAGCCAATTTTACATAACAGAATTGCAGTTTCATATGCAACTGTTAAAAACCATACTGTTATAGAAATGTTTGCTTTATTACATAAAATAAAAATTAAATTATTTTTTAAAAGAGAAGATAACAATGCAGTCTCAGGGAATGGAATATACAAAATTATTTAGAAGTAGGAATGAAGGGGTTCTCATGTAAAAATGACATTAGATTCTTACTTATTTGAGTATGTACAAATTGGGGAATCATAAAACATGAGCACATTTCAAGGAGAGGGTGGCAATTAGTGGAAAATCTTAACGTTAATGTTTTATAATGTTCCTAGATTTAAAAAAATCACTTCAGAGAAAAGAAAGGTATTATAATTTTTTTGTTGTTTTTCTATATATGAATAGAATCTTAAAGTTGAAAGAGATCATCATGATCTTTATTATCTTGTCAAACATTCAATGAAACCATTTGTTATACGTGAACAATTCTAGGTATGTAGAATACAGTCTCACAAGGCAGCTAACTATTTCTAAACTGAATTTGTAGAAAATCCTTCTGATGTTAGGTTCAAATCTCTCTACCTCTAACTTATATACATTACCTCTAGTTCTGCAATCAGAAGCTTTACAGGAGAAATACAATATCTCTTCTCCATAATAATAGCTCTTTATATTTTTAGAGACCATTAAAAAGTATTCCTTGGATTTTTCCCCCATTGTGAGGCTAAAAATCTCCAATAGCTTTAATCATTTTTCATATAACTTGTTTCCAGACTCAATGATGTCCTGGTTGTTTTTCCATGGCTATATTTCAAATGGTTCATGTTCCTCAAAATTTCTTACTCAGAACTAAATGCAACATGCCAGGAATGGTCTGATCAATGCAACTCCAAACTTCTCACAATTGATTATTTTCAGAATTTCATAAAATAAACTGATTTTTAATAATGGTAAACATTTAAGACAGAAATGTTTATTTCCTCTTTATTAGTGAGTAAAACTCAATTCCTTTAAGATATATAATGACTGAATTTAAAATGCTTTCCAAAGGCTCACAAACAAAATTCACTTTTATTTCTGACTATTAGTATGTTTGTTTAAATCTTCCTTGTAGAAAAATAGAAACTTTGTATTCACATTTCCTGGGCAGTCACCAATGCTTCAAAATGGCCTGGAGATTATTTCAGTTATGCATGTCTTGATTTGTTTTGCTTAATTTTTTAGTTTATTTCAAGAGATGCACGCTGGGTGTGATCTGAGTTTTTAGTGGATAGCAATGGGAATAACAAAGGAAAAACAAAAGGGAAGATTATCAACAAAAAATTTAAAAATACAAAGAAAAAAAAGAGAAAAGTCCAAGAAAAATAAAAAACAAACTTGGGACTTTTGTTATTATCTTACAAAATCTAATGTATATTTTAACATTTTGTTGTTACCTATGTTTTTTGTTTTTTTGTGTATCAAAATATTTGTTTACTTTGACATTTAATTTCATAATAGAAACTACTTCAAAAGGATGAAGTAAAGAAACAGAAGATTAATTTTTTGATATCAATGTGTTTTAATTTTTCATGAAGCATTGACATGTTGTCCAACTAAATGAGTCCTGAGGGGAAAATAATCAGATCTAAACATGGAGAGGACAAAATTTTGTCAGATGCCAAAATAGCCCCTGGTAAAAATGTCTAGGAAGGATTATGTATTTTACAAATTTAATTAGCACTGGTGTTTAGTCTCTTCAATTTTGGTGTCAAGATCTTTATGAGAATACTATAAGGAAGAAATCAGCTTTAGAGAGCTGGATCACATTGGAATTAGTATTGGATGACTATAGATTATTAAAGAAAAGTCAGATTCCTATTAAGGATTTCAGTGTCACATTTTTGTGTTCTTTTTCATGTGAACACTAAAGTAAGGATGCACAATAATTAGTAATTAATATTCATCAACTTGTATAACGCTTCTCAACATAATGGTGATTAGTCTGAGATATTTATAGAACCATGGATATCTTTTTAGAGAAATACATTTTCATTACAATTATGTCATGTTTCATAGGCAATTTGTATATCAATGCCTTTGTAATGATAATAAAGTGCTATTTTTCAAAAAACTCCTTATCTCAAATATATTGGACATATTCTTTCACATAATTTGCATGAAGCTGACTGAATCATACTGAATAGATTATGGTAACCAGCCTGGATTCTATATAGATTTTTATCACTGAACTACTTTGTTCTTTTTATGTTATCAATCATCCATTCAATGGAGGATTTAGAAGATGAATAACAATGTTTCTGCCTTCATGCAATCTGTAATTTCAATGAGAAGAAAAGGAGTACATGATACAAACAGGGTACACAAGAAATTATAATAAATTATTACAGATAAGCTCTCTTTTCATATGTATATATGTGTATATGCATGTTACACATGAACGTATACCTATATATACTAGATACATATATAAAATGTATATTTACATATAATCTCATAGAGATATGGATTAGATTTGTGATTTTATAATACAGGGATCTCACTAATGAGGAACCCTCCTTTACCAACATAGGACAGCATCTTCTTGCAACTTACTGTCTTAGAAAGCTATCTTAGGGGTGAAGTAATGTACTCAATTTCATTTTGTCAGTATGCTGCAAAGGCCTTATAGCTTTTCAGATTACTTCCCTATCCATTACTTCACACTACCTCCTTTTAATAATTATAGAAGTATCATCATTCTCTCCATTTTCCCTATGAAAAAGAACTCAAACAGTTTTTTATCATGCCCCAAAATACAAAATTTCCCAGAAACATATAACTAAAGGAGAATAAAATATACTTGAAAAATTCACCTATATAACAATAACAAACCAACCAGGTCCTGACAAATTTTCTCCTATTGTCTATATGCAGTTCTTATATTTGATTGGATTTACAGGTTCATCAATGTGTACTCTTCCTGCACTTGAGCAGACTAGTCCCTCTGAATATTAGTAAACAGTCTTCCTAAATTTTATTTGTCATCAGAGTGATGAGTATTTCTGATCTTAGCTAGGCTGGTTCCTAAATCATAGAAAGGCAGTTCCTTCTCAGTCCCAGACAATTGCCACGGAGTGTGAAAAAGTAAAGAACAACTAACATTTATATAATGCTTTCAGCACACCACCTTGCTTATTTATTCCTGGTGTTCTCAAGACCATGACAGTGAACCAACTACAATTTTCTCCTTACTTTTGTCTCCCATAAGGAAGATTATTGAAGACTAGATTAGTCAGAGAAGGTTATATGATGAAGAAGAAGCTTGATCTCAACATGAGATCTGGGCGGGATCTTTCATTAGTTAAGGAATGCAGAAGGGGATTGGAGAGGGTGGTAAGTTGGTATGAGGTCCTTTTGGTCATTTCCAAATGATAAGACAAAGTCAAACCTCCCATTACCTTGGCAGTTATCTTAGTATCTTTAAAATGTCTTCATAGTGAAGAAACAAAATGTCAGAAATAGAACTAGAACAAGTGCCACTAAAATTATTTCTGAAAATAATGTCATTTTTGTAGACCCACTCCTTTTTAAAACAATGAACCTTTGCCAACTCTTCATAATCCCTTTAAGGATTTTCTTGGCAAAGATCATGGAGTGGTTTTCCATTTCCTTCTCCAGCTTATTTTACAGATGAGGAAACTGAGGCAAATAGGATTAAGTGACTCGTTCAGAATCATACAACTAATAAGTGTTAGAAGTCAGATTTGAACTCAGGAAGGTAAATCTTTCTAACTCCAGGCTTGGCATTCTATGGCATTCTATTTAATTATCCCTCCCAGATACCCAAATCTTGTTCTAGTTCTGTTGACTTCAGATACTACTGGAAAAGAATAACAGTAGGGGAGCCTAATTGAATTTAATAGTCCTATTACTGGTACTTCAGATTCCTTAGCTGTTGCTAGGAAGGTGGACCCCTTGCAATGGTAGCAGAGTGCTTCACATTTGAGAGACTTGCGTACAGACTAAACTAGTCAGTTGGTCAATTTTGTCATAACTACTGGCCAGGGTGCTGAAGATTCCTTGATTTCCCGGAGTATTGGTTTCCTGTGGTATAAGACTCCTCTTTCTGAAGTTTCAGTCCTTTGGATAAAAGGGAACAGAATAGGATTTACTCTCTCAAACTGTCACTGGATCATTGCCCTCTTTATGGATGAACAATGTCTCTACCACCTGTTAACTGACTACCATACTTCATGGCAGCTATTCCACAGTTAGAAGTCTTTACCAAACATCTCAGTGTACCTGCACTCAGCAATCTCTTATATAGTTCTTCCATTTTGACTTTCTCTTGGAAAAGTTGATTAGTGATAATATATACTCTAATTATACTATTTGCCTTCATTTGAATTTTCTTGGATAGAATGAACTGATATCCATAAAACTTTGTTGCTTCTTTTAAAAAAAACTAGGATAGCTGTTTAAGTTTTTAATATTATGTGTCTTTTAAAATTTAAAAGCATGCTTTCCCTCCTTTCATACCCCCCACTGGAAAATAAAATCAAAACCCTCAAAACAAATGTGCATAATAAAGCAAAAACAATCTCCACATTAACCAGATTCAAAAATATGACTTATTCTGCATATTTAGTCTGTCACATCTCTCACAACAAGAATTGGATAGCAATCTTCATCAATAGTGCTCTGGAATCATAATTGGTCATTGCATTGATCAATTCTTAAGTCTTTTATTTATTTTTTTGCAGTATTGTTAGGAGATAATTCTTCTCTTGGTTCTTCTCATTTTGCTTTGTATTAGTCCATAAAAGAGATTTCTGAAATTGCCCATTTCATTTTTTTCTTAGAGCACAAAAATATTTCATTATATTCACATGCCATGATTTATTTAGTCATTCCCAGGCATGAATCTAAATGTCTTATTAGCTGAGGTGTCTCCTTATATTTATAAACAGACTTCTTTGGACTAGATGGCTCAGAACTCTTAAAATATTGGTCAACCTCCCCACCTTGGGTTTCCTTGATTTCATATGCACTGACACAGTAAAGTCATAGGAAAAAATTAAACCTCAGTTTATCAGAGATGGTGTTAACAACATATTTCATTCTGTCCCTGTCCCATCCAAATCTCTAGTGCCATACATGAAATCCCAACTTAGACATACTGTCTAAAATCCTGCCAATTATATCTTTTAAAGTGCAATGTTCCTAGAAGAGTAAAGGAAGCAGTTGCCAGTTATTTATATTTTTATATGAATTACTTCCTATTGAGTAAAAGAAATTACAATCTCTTAAATATTATGAATTATCAATATGATTTGTCAAGTATGAAGGTTGGACTCTTACAGGACTTCCACATCACACTGTTCCTTCTCAAAAGTTTTGTCTCCCTCCCTTTTTTTCTTTTTCTTCCCATCCTGAAATATTTCATGCCAAGTACAAAATTCCAGGAACAGTATGAAAGCCAGGGGAAATGATGTGAACACCTCAGCCATCCCATATACCTTCCTAGCAGAGAGGGGGCAAAGGCAGACATCAGAGAAAAATAAGGGAAGAGAGAATTGTGGTCACCTATGCAGTTAACTGCATATGTAACTTTATTTTTCAAAGCCTTTATTGGGTCATTTTCTCCCATGTTTCTATTCCTAATTGACCCCAAAATGAAAAAGATGGTAGAAAATTTCCATTCTATAAGAAATAGTAATGCCATTCCTTTTCCTTAAGTATCATATCTTAAAACTACCACACTAGATGGTAGAGTGCAAGACTTCTTAAACTTTGGTATATAAGTATACAAATCAAACATTTACTGATAATAATCATAATTTCATGACCTCCACATTTAGTTATATGATACGGGGTCATGACCCACAATTTAAGAAGCTTTGATATAGTAGAGTTCTGGGTCTAAAGTCAGAGAGATTCACTTTCCTAAATTCAAATTTCTTTTCAGACACTTACCCTTGGTAAGTCACCTAACCCTATTTGCCTCAATTTTCTCAGGTGTAAAATGAGCTGGAGAGGGAAATGGCAAGCCACTCTAGTATCTTTACTAAGAAAACCCCAAAGGGTGTCACAAAGAATTGAGAACTGAACATGACTGAAAAATGACTGAAATGAAATAGTTTGGTGGTATCACTATTCATTAAGCATCTTCATCTTTTCCTTTCTCTCCTATGTGTTTCCATGTTCCCTATAGCCATGGGACCATAGGAGAATCCTCTGGTAATTTATTGTAAAAGGTACAATGTATATACCCTGTTACTCCTTGATTCTCTAGCATCCCCATTATCCCTAGCAATGATAATCTTTTGTCGAAAGCAGATCTAAATGGAATGCTCATTTGAAAGGTTGGGAGTACATTAAAGAAAAAGAAAGTATAAGCCTTATAAAACATACTATAACCTCTTACTCAAGAGACCTGATAAGAACCATTTTTTCTTGGTCTTATCAACACCACATATCCTGAAGCAGCAGCCCACTTCAGGTGGCTTTTCTGTCACTATGTTAAATATCTAGTAGTAGAAATCGGCCATCATCCATGTCTTCCAGAAATTTTGCTCACTCTCTGTTGCAATAACTCTTATATGGAACAGGCCAAAACACTGATTCCCTTTGACCTCAATTCTTCCTCTGTAAAATGGGGAGAATGGTCTAGATCAATGATGTCAAGCTCAAATAAAAACAGGAGCCACTAATGTATAGATACTGATGTCTGTTCATTACACACTGATGTAGATTTAAAATGAAATATTATTCTGGTTTTATTGCATTTTATTGCATATAATTGTCCCAATTATACTTTAGTCTGGTTTGGGTGGCACTCAGAAGTATTGGATACCTCTGAGTGAAATGACTTCTAAGATGACTTCTAGCTCTATATCTTTGATATAAAGATCCTATTTTCTTGTTTCAATTCTCATCTATTCTAAGGATTTGACTCTGATAAAATGAACATGATCCTGGGATGGGATGAACAATGACAAATTTGAAGATCAGGTTTATCTAAAAATAGTATGCAAGTGAGCTTTGATGGTGGGTGCCCATGAACAAAAATGATTATAGGATGCAAATGAAATAATGTGAAACTTTAAAATATTTAAAAAGCTATATTTTTATAGTTATTATATATAAAGTCTTTGGACTTCTTAGGTTCAATTCCTATATTTACTGAGATGAACATTGCTCTAGGGTCCTTCCTGAAGAATTTAATTAAAGGTAAGCAAGTAGGAAACATGTTCCACTGCTAGTTTGATTTTATTGGCAATCTCATAAGAATACTTCCCAAAATAAGTAATGAGGGATGGATGAGAAGTTAAATGTCCAAACAATTATCCTGTAATCTCTTCCCCTTGAAAGTTCATAGGGTAACTGTAGCCACCTAAGTATTTCATGGACTACTCTGAATGGTTTAGTGATGGCTAATTACAGTTCTTGGAAATGTCAAATCCTTGCTCTCTGAAAGGAAAGATTTTCAGCAGAGGCCATTGGGAAAGTGGAATTTCTCTTCAAACTTTGTTAACAGAATGGAGCCTGGCATTTTCCTCCCGTAGCCCATGCCTTTCCACGAGGCTTTCCCACAACAAGCTGTTCTTCATCGGCCCATATTGATTTAATCGAATCTTACAGCTGGAGCTGGGAAGTGTCCTGAATTACAATAAGGCATTTAGACTGAATATGCCTTAATTTAGAAAATGCTGTTGATACAAGATGGCAGACTCATTAAACAGCCTACCTGATCCATGCATTTGGAGCAAATTTGGATCAATGCTCCATTTGGAGCATCTTGTCTGGGAACTAAATAGTTTCCTACATTGGTTGTCAGATATTCTCTTAAATATCTCTTTATACATTATGACAGATAGATGAGGAACAGCTTCCAGTAATCGGCAGATCAAGCTTATGATTTGAAATTACCTGAAAAAAGCTCCTCAATACCCACAGATGATGTTTTTGTGTGATATCTTCTGAGGAGACTACTTCGCCTGCTACGGAATTAATATAAAAAGTAAGATGTGGTTCACATAGCCTTGGATAACAATGTCAGTGGAATCCAAATCCTTTTATTATAAAAGAACAACTTCCTCTGTGTTCTCTCTGTTCCAAGAAAATTGAGAGCTTGATAAGGTCAAGTGCCAAAGTTGTTTTTCCTATTATCTATGCTGTTTGATGGAATTACCTGGGAAAGATGCTAGGAAGCAAAGACTTTATCTAGGAAGTTCAGTCTTTGCACTGCTTCCCTCAGGCACATATAAGCCCTGGGGAAATAGTGGGCAGGAGCACCAGCTCTCAACTATCCAGTTCACTGCTCACTTCCAAAGCACCAGGGAGCCTACATAATCAGCAGCAGCCTTCTCTGCCTTAACTGGCCCAATTAGGTTTAAGAGGCAAATGAAAAAGTTCTTGCCTGAAAGAAAAGCCTTGCAGATTGTAGGCAGTTGGCAAAGCTTCCTGAACTCAGCCTACCACTAGGCAGCAGCAGTGATGATGGCGGAGCTATTTTCATGTGAGCTCTTTTGCAGTAGGAGTTCCACAGCTGTGGTTATGATTTTAAAATGTTAAAATTTGATCTAACAATGATTATCCTTTAATTGTTTCCTCGCTTGGCTAACTACTATTGCCTATGAAAGAAGTATATGAATATAAAGTTGCATTCAGGATTCTATTGACATAACTTTTTTTATAAAATGATGTGCCCATATCATATCAATTATCACCCGATGCCCTTCCCCCCCCAAAAAAAAAGCTTCCCAGAGGAAAAAAAATCTAGTGTGTTAGAAAAAAGCAATGGTTTTGGGATTAGAGGAATTGGGTTGGTAAATGGAAAAAGCACTGGGTATGAAGTCAAAGAACCTGCATTCAAATTCTAACTCTATAACTTACTACTTTGGTAATCTTAAGAAAGTCAAGGAATTTCTCTGGATCTCCTATACCTTGTCTATATAAAATCATCTATTGAACTAATTGAATTTCTGGCTCTAATGCTATCATCCAGGATAACTCAAAAACCTTAGTACAATTTTAAAAGGTGCTAAAGCTTTAAACTTTTAAAATATAGATACAGTGACTTATCTCTAAGTGACTTTCTCTAAATCGCACAGTGATTGTCAGTGGCAGAACCAGGATTTAGACATAGTATCCCAAATGTTTTAGTACAGTTTTAAGCTTTATTAGTTATTAAGGATAATAACTATTAAAGCTATTAGCTAATAGTTTTAATAACTATTAAATATCAGCTATTTTAATAAAAATATTTAATTCAATAGGATTTGTATATAAATTAATATAAATAAAATTAATCCAATACTTAATTTAACAAATTGAATAATTTAAAAAGCTATATTAAAGCTAATAGCTATTAATTCTAATAGCTATGAAGCTCATGACCGCACTAAGACTTTTGGGACACTGTCATGAATCCTGGTTTGGCCACTGATAACCCGTGTGATCTAGGGCAAATCACTTATGTGAGCTTTATGCTCCTCATCTATAAAATAAAGGACAGATTAAATTACTCTCTACATTCCAATTCATCCCTCCCATGGAATTGTCTCTGAATGCTCCAAAGCAACTTCACATTACCCTGACATTATGGTAGATTGTTACAGCTTACCTAAATATATAGAAACCAAATAATTAGAAAGATAAACACTGCATTGATTTTTTTTTCATTTTGATCACTCTAATTTCTAAATACCACCTATTAATATGTATATCACTTAAATTCATCACAAGAAGGGATACCCACATGGATGAAATCACAAAGCTTTCATATTAAATAAAATACTGCAATATAGCATGGTGGACCGAGAGGCGGCATTTGAATTAGGGAAACCCGTAGTAAAATTCCTCTGTGATCCTAAAAAAGTCAACTGCTTTCTCAGTGCTCTAGTATCAAAGCTAAGATTATAGGTTTCAGAATTGCCAACATGCCCCTGGCTCCATTTCTTTCTTATTGAGAAATGTATTTCTTGATATGTGTTTATTTCTGGCCTAAGACGAGTCTTTGTTGTTCTTTTTTATTTTACTGATGCTTTTAATTTTTAATATTTATCATTTCCAGATTTATTCTCCATACCATCATCAATTGTCCTCTCTGACAAGAAAAACAATTAAGCAAAAACAATGGTCATCAGAAGTGAAAGGATATTTATTTCCCCAATGAAAGGATGATGTATGCTTCAATTCTTTTTAGGGATAAAATTAGTAACTATAATTATATAGGGCCCACTTTTACCAATTTTTTATTTGCCTTTATTATAGCCATCTTGAAGATTATTCTGATATTTTCTTGCTTCATTCCATCTTATGTTCTTATATGATGTTCTATTAAACTCATATTGTTTGTTTCTTAGAGCGCAATAATTCTCCTTTGTAGTCAGATAATAATTTTTTCAACCATTCCTCAAATAACAGACTCATCTTTATTTCTCTACAGTCCCCGAAGCTATGAATATTTTGGTATATTTTTTTTGTTTTTTTAATCTCTTATGAGAATAAGTATCCAGATGTGGGAACACTGGGACAAAGGGTATGGATATTTAATGGATTTTCACATTCATGAGCGGTCTTGCATATCTCCTCCAGATTCTACCTTCCCTTCCCTGATACAATATGTTATTTCTTTGGTAACAATTACTACAATTCAACGATGTCAAGATTTCTTCTATATTCCATACCTGTGCCGCTCTCAGATATAATTGAACTTTAATGATTTTTGAAATTAGGTTGGTTCTTCCATTCTCTGCTCTACAACCCCAGGTTATCCTCTATTCTTGGAATGCTCTCTCCCCTCACTTCTGTCCCCTGACTTTCTTCAAATCCCAGCTAAAATCTCACCTTTAATGAGAAGCTCTTTCCAATTTCTCTTAATTCTAGTGCCTTCCCTCTATTGATTATTTCTAATTTATTCTATATATAACTTGTTTATACATAATTGATCACATATGTTCCATTATAGTAAGAGCTCTTTGAGAATAGGAATTATCTTTCACCTTTCTTAAAAGCTCCAGACCTTAGTACAGTGCTGATGTGTAGTAGATGACTAAAAATCAGTTTACTGATTATGTATGCCCAGTGAATCTATTCCTTGACTTCTTAACAGTTTATTTCATACTTATCCTCTGATATTTCATATTAACTAATTATGTGCTTGAAGCAGTTTTTTGAAGTGATTGAAAACTAGAAAGAAAATATCCTCATTATTTCTTCAACATTGGTATAACTTAATTTAAGGCAAGGAATCAAGGCTGAAACTCTGGCACAGAGAAATAAGACCGATATTAAATTATTGCCACCAAGATAAGTAATAGGTTTTGTTCAGGAATTGAGATAAGAACTGAATACTAAACTAGGAATTGCTAAAAAGTTCATTTGATTCTGATGCTGTAAATTAATTGCCTATAGACTTTTTTTATTGCTTTCTTCCTAAAAAGACAAAGCTAGTCCAATAATGGGAGTGGGCTAAACTTATAGATAGAATTCATGACTTTAGCTGCAAATACTGTAGGGATACAAAAATAGATCATTAGGTTCATAATTATAATAAATAAGTTGTGTAAAGAGTAGGTGATAAAAGATATGGTGGCAACTCAAAACCAAAAAAAAAATGATCTCTGACATTTAGAACTTAAGTTATTGGTATTTGTGCAGATATTACATTGATATTTAGATGTACTATGTTAAGAAAATATAATATTTCACTTAAATACTGTAAATGTTATTTTCTGAGGAAGTAATATGATTCCTTTAAGGGAGAGTCATCCACATATGGAAAGGGGCTTATGACTAAGGAGTGAGTAAGAATTCCACAATACATAGAACTAGAGGAAATACTTGTTTGGAGTGGAAAATCCATGAGACTTTGTTTCTAAATGGAAGAAAATCATTATATGCATGTTGTTGTTCAATTAATTTATTTTTGATGTTTATTTCTGGGATGCACAAAAAATGAATTTGTAGGAGCCTAGTCCGTGATATAGCCTTCCTTTTATGTACAAACGCATAAATTTATGTACAAATTCATATGTCAGCAGCATCTTGAATTGTGAAGTGGGACACAGCCCAAGAAAAAGTCAACACAAAGCAAAGACATTTTTATTTTCATTTCCAGTGCCTAGAGTGGTATATGAAACACTTAATCAAAATTCACTATCAGAAGCTAGAAATTAACTTAGCCCCCAAATGAGTTTTAAAAAGTTATTTGTGGCCACAGAAACTAATGAGAATAATTTCCAAACATGTAAATGATTTTGCAATTTGTTGGCCTGTGAAAAGTATGTATTTTAAGTCCATGGTTCAGTGGATAAAGCAATGGATCAGGAATCAAGAACATCTTAGTTCAAATATAGCTTCTAAATATTCTGTAGCTTTGTGAGTTGAGGCAAGTTACTTAACCTCTCTTTGCCTCAATTTTCTCAACTGTCAACTGGGATTAGTTATAACATTTACATCCAGGGATTTTTGTAAGGATCAATAAGATATCTAAAAAGTGCTTAGCTTAGCTATATAAATACTTATTTGCTTACTCTTCCCCAAAACATAGAAATATAATTAAATGTTCTTATGTACCAACAAAGCCAGAATTTTTTCCTACTATACTGCACTTTGCTAATAGGAAAAATAGTCAAAATGATAATTATTGACTTAGGATAAGCCTTCTGTCCCTAAATTCTCTTAATTATAAAAATTTTTCAGAAAATGGGTAGCATGTATCATCATGAGTCTATCTGGAACTGTGTTCTTTGCTTTGATTAGAGTTCTTGTTTCTCTTAAGATTTGTCTTTACATTGTTATTGTTACTGTATAATTTGTTCTCCTGGTTCTGCTTACTTCACTCTGCATGAGTTTATACAAGTCTTCCTACTTTCTTCTGAAATCTTCCTCTTCATCATATCATATAAAATAATACATTTCCTTGATATTTACATATACTTGACCATTCTCCAAATGACAAATATCCATTTAGTTTATAGATTTTTGTCACCACAAAAAAAGCTGCTACAAAAAAAAAAAAGATTGTACACACGGGTCCTTTTTCTCTTCTTTTGATCACTTTGGAGATATAGTCCTACTGGTTGTATCAGTCAAGTTATTCCTAGCTTAATAAGATTTGGGGTATAATTCCAAATTGTTCTCCAGAATGGCTAGATTTGATCATAGTTCCATCAATTCATTAATATAATTATTTTTCCGCATTTTTTTTTTTTACCATTTGTCATTTGCCCCCTCCATGGGACCTATACACACATTTTTCAATTGCATAAATTTGAGATTAAGTCTCATAACTGTTTTATTTTATATTTATCTGATTATTAATAATTTAGGACATTTTTATATGACATTTTTAAGCCATTTATCAATTGTAAAATATTTGAAGATGTCTCAGATTTAGTACCCAAATAGCACTTGGCTGCTACCATTTTTGCCAATTATCTCAGCATTACCTCTCACTACAATTAAACTTAGCTCCCTTCTCCCATATCTATTCTTCAGTCTTAATGAAAGAGACTATTGACTCCTTTGCCTGCAGTCCACTAAGGTTTTGCAAGATACTCTATCCTAATGTCTATCTCATAAGACTCTGTTATTATGTACCTATATTGTTTTGGAGAATTCTGCTGGTAGACCATGAAGAACCTCCAATCCATATTTTGATGCCATATCATTTGATGAAGTACTTTTGAAGACGTTCTTCTTTGAAAATTTGTTAGCAATGAAGACATCCATATATGGGCAGAGGATTTTGCAGAAAGTTCTAAGAGAGTCTGAATGTGGGATTTTAGATTTATCTTTTTTAATGTTCAAAGATATGATCCTGAAGGGTAATAATTTTGCTATTATTTGTAAGCTTAAGTGATAGGGAAACAGGACAAGTTTTTTTCAAGGTAGAAAGCAGAGAAAGGAATCTACTCTCCGTGAGAGAAATACCATTTATAAACAGAACAATGGTACAAAGGATCAATTAAAACAGCTTAAAGAAGGTTTTCGAAGTGTGGAATTGAATATAAAGGCATTATCCAACGACCTCAAAAGTTTATAATAGAGCTGTAATTATTCATTGTCCAGTTTAAAAAAGATAATTGCAGCAGCCAAAGAGATAAAGGAGCATGAGAGCAGTGTACATTCTTTATTATAGCTAAAATAGTGTTAGTATTTCTATAAAAAGTCTTACATGGTCTCTAAATTGGTAGTGAGTTTCACCTTAATGATTTTGCTCTGTCACTGTTCCCTGCAGCCTAAAGTGTTACTGTAGATGACATTGCTCTCTAATTGTTGGCAAGAAGCTGAAGCAAACCAGGATTATCTGCTGCTATTTTTTTTAATAGTTTGGGTTTGAAATCTATTTTCAGTTTAGTGGCAGGATCCACCCTCTCCAGGACTTTGTGCACTTTAATACTTTGCCATGGTTTTTTGAGCCATGTACAGAATAGGAGCAGGTTAGAATGCAATGCTAATAGAGAGCATTTAAAAATATTTGGATTGGATTGTCCTAAATGAGCCATCTTATTCATGGACAGGAAGAAAACCTGCTCATTGCTATCATCTCTTGTGTTTCTTGAACTTGTTTCTGCTTGTCCTTATGGCACAAGAGACATGGGATGGTGTAAAAGAATACTGACTAGACTGGGGAGTTAGAATACCTGCATCCAAGTCCCAGCTTTGCCAACTTGCTCTATGAACTTGGGCAAGTCACTTAAATTTCCTCATCTGTAAAATGAGAGTTGATGCTGAGCTCTAAAAATCCTTTCAGCTTTAAAGCTACAATTCCATGATCTTACATGTTTCTTAATGCTAAGATACTATAGATCTCAAAATATTATATTAATTGTAAAGAATTTACTTGAGTTAAACACTACCATTTGTTTCTCCAAAATTATTTTCATCTATAATCATCTAAAGGATATGATAATCGTCTTTCTAAATCTCTATATCAAATCATCAACAGATCTTTGTTAATTACCTATTATATTCTAGTTGCTCCAGAATTACACAAAAAAACCTGAAAGTTCCTGCTGTTACAGAGCTTATATTCTATCACAAGATACAACATGCACATATAAAAGTAGATAGAGAAGAAATCTAAAACAAGTTTAAGGTAGTTTAGAGAGGGAAGCTAGTAGTATGCATGTGAATCTGAGAGGCTTCATGTAGTGACTCAATTATAAAAGAAGCAGAAGGAAGAAGTGAGAAGATGAAACACTCCAGACAGGGGGGATGGCCAGTGCAAAGGTAGAGTGATGTGTCATGTGTAAGTAATAATAACAAGGCCAGTCTGGCTGGACCATAGAAGAAAGGAAGGGGAGTCATGGAAAATGAGCTTGAAAGGGTAGGTTGGGCAGAGAGCATGAAAAGACTTAAAAAGTCAAAAAGTAGAGTTCATATTTTATTCTGAATGCAACAGGAGGCACTGGGGTATATTAACGAAGAAATGGTATTGTTGAGGTTGGGAAGGGGACCCCAGAAGTTTGGGGTAACACACCTGTATCCCAAAGTATCTCAAAAGAATTTGCAGGCTTGAACTCATTTCCTAGTCAAAGGGCAAAGTTTATTGGAATTGTAATGATAATTGAATCGGGCTGCGCCAAAAGAGACTAGCTAGGAACCTGAAGCAAGGAGATAGATTTATAGGGCAGAGTTGGCTCAGAGCTCCATGTTACTCATTTGCTAATTTTATGGCTTTCAGGTAGGTTGGAGGAGTGGTCTCAGGAATTTGGTTATCACTGACCAGCAGATCTAGCACTATCTTAAGGTCGGAAGACTTGGGAATCATTGAGAGACAGATTGTCATAACACTGGTTAGGTTAGAGAGTCTCAGGATCATTAATCCTAGGCAAGAAGATCTTTACAATAATCATTGACAGACAGATTGTTAAAGCAATAGATCACTCTAAGGTTAGAGTCTCAGGCCAGAAGATCTTTATAATCATTGACAGATTGTTGGAGCAATAGCACTCTAAGATTAGAGTGTCTCAGGATCACCTAAAGTCTAAGGGAAGAAACATTACTACGTTCCCAGGCCAGAAGACCCTTACAATCACTGACAGATTGTTAGAACAATAGTACTCCAAGATCCGGGGACCTCAAAATCCTTGCTGTCTCCCCTAGAAGCTATATTACATCAGTATGATGGGACCTCTGTCATACAAAGATAGATCCTTCATAAAAAAGAACTAGAAATAAATTGTATGATCATCATTTGAGGGAATGGATGATATAAACAAATTGTGATATGTGTACATAATATGACTAATATAGAGAATCTGAAGAAAAGTGGGAAAAGTCAGGAAAATAATCTATAGATTAACTATGGCAATGTAAATGGAAAGAAAAATAACAAAAGAAGCAAAATTGAATGTTGAGAAATAATGACCAAAGATATCTCAAAGAGGAGATATGAGAGCTAAATGAGTCCTATCTGAGTCTAATTACCTCACAGAACTTTGAATTACTTTATCTATATCATGAGGGGTTTGAGGCAGGGTTTGGGCCCCTTTCAGCTCTAAAACTATGGGAACCTATTCTTGTCTTATTAAGTTCTGCAATGCCACTGAAGCCAACTCATCCACTAAGAACTTGATTGTAAAAACGTCTTACAATTAGTATTCTCCATTCCTTAGAAATGCAATCTGTAAAATGGTTGCTTTGGTGGATATGATTAATAAAATACATTAAAGGAAAAAAAGGATGCAAATAATTGCTTTGTAAAATAGAAAATGCTAATTATGGAAGGCAATCAAAGGGCGTCATTGTGCTTGGATTGGCAATCCACTACTACTTAATTGCTTAAAGTCTCCCTTTGTATTTCTGCAGTTACCATAACCAGTGTTTTCTTATGTTAGACCACAGTTCGCTTTTTATAGCACACCTGCTGCTTTTGAATGCATTAATTAAATTGTACAACTTACAATTCTTTGTCTCCTTTTCTTTTTTTTTTAATCATAACTCTTTTTACCCAGTTTGAGGATGATAAGTTAAAAAGTACTCCTCTGAGCTATTCTGCTCCCTGGCTTTTGACTGTTTCAAGTTAAAGTGCTTCTTCCCCTCATCCAAAGGTTCCTCAAGAGTAGTTCCTTATTTACATGTACCTCCTACCCTTAAATGTTTAATTGGATACTGGACATCAACTTAACAGTCACAAGTAAATGTAACTTTCCTCCAGATTTGCTGACATGTTTGCAGTCCTGTGGTATCTCCCTGAGTGCAAAATTTCAAAAGGGCTAAACATAGAAAGAGAAAGCAGATGGAAACAGATCTTTGGCAAGCATACAATGAACATAGAAAACAAATTTAAATCATGAATTTTACCTAAGAGTCTTTTATAAGTGACATATCACATTTCAAAAAAGCAAAAAACAAAGCAAAACAAATACACCAGACACAAAGATAGCATGGGCTTGAAGAGGTGAAAAGAAAGACTGACTGCTATCCCATCCAAAAATGAAAATTTCTTAATGTTTTTTATGTGTTATGAGAAAAGAACTTTGGTAGAGAAAGGGGAGTTATTAGGAAGGGGCAAAGATGTTAAAAAGCGGGGGGGGGGCAGCCATAAAATTAAAACATGGAAAAATTAAAGTATTTATTTCCTTCTTCCCGTTGTATATTTTTAGTGTGATTAACTGTTAGCCTTTGAAATTATAAACCAATTATGGTCACTCTTTTATTTGTCAAAATGCAGGAGTTCTTAGACTTTCTTGTGTTGTGGATCTGTTTGTCAGTCTGGTGAAGTCTATGAACTCCTTCACAAAATTATGTTTTTAAAGACATGACAAAAATTCACAGGATTACAAGGAAAACCAATTTGACTGAAAAAGAGTTATGAAAATGTCTATTAAATAAAACTGCAGGTTAAGAACCCCATCTTATTTTTTATTTGATGAAGAGCTGGAATCACAGGATAACATAAAGATCGAGATTTATACTCATACATATCAGAAGACTTTCTTGTCAACATCATGCCAGCAAAGCCAAGGGTAGATGATTGCCGAGGTCTGGTAAGATATTTTATATATCTACCCTCTTTTCTTCCAGGCCACATCCAAGGCTTTCAAGTTCTTGCTTTGAGTATATTTCCCAAACTCTAATAATCACAAGCCTAAATAGGAGCTTTATTTTAAAAACATCTTTTGTCCTTTTTCCTGTGCTGGTGGGATTCTCTGTAATTTCCTTAGAGGAGGCTTGTCTTGGAACTAATCAAAGTAAATCTTACAAAACATGTTGGCAAATACAACTCTCCTATGCCATCCCTTGATTTTACAGTAGCATAGATCCACAGTTGCGGCACTATTGGACTGAACCCAACCAGCTCCATTTTTTTTCCACAGGAAGAAACTAAAATACAGAGAGATTATGACACTTACCCACTTCTCACAGATAATAAGGCTCTGGAACAGGATTAGAACCCAGATTCTACTCACTCCAACTCCATGTTTTATACAGTCATTTGTTTCCCATCCTCTAGATTGATCCTAGTACTTACTAAAACAACAGACATTCATGTTCTTGACTTCAAGGTTCTCACAATTCTTTTCTAGCAAGCATATGATTTAATAAAATATAAATATTGGCTTATTTTTTTAATCAGAGTAGTAATTTATGGGCAGAGAGAATTATCAGTGAGGAAAATATCTGTGTACGTTGGGATGTTTTCTACAATATCTAGTCTTATAATTTTAGAGAATTCATTAGAGAAGTTCTTATAATCTTAGTCCTTATAATGGAAGGTTATATAGCTTGCCCAGGATCCCACAAAGTATGTTAGAGGCAGAATCTGAACTCAGGTCTTCCTGACTGAGACCGGCTCTCTATCCATTATGTCATGAAGGCTCTTTTAGCTTGACAGATTACTGGATAAATATTGAGCAATATTGACAACATAACACAATAGAATGTGGCATTAGCTTAGGATATATTCTCAAATTTCAGTTTCCAACATGATAATTCATAAACATTAGATTAACACACCATGAAATCTTTTACAAGTCTCCTACAGTATGCTCAATCTCCCTGAAAGCTTTCCAACCATAAATATTCACTTGATAAACTACACAATTGCCTTAAATTTCATAGCAATCCTTCCTTCCTTTCCCAAAGCATCCGTATTTGGATATAAGAACTCGACTGAGAACTACACTTTAAAAATAAATTTGTTGTTATTGCTTTTATTTGCACTGCTGACATATTCTGATGAAACTCTGCACACAGAGCCTGTCCTTGTTATTGACTATAATGACTTACTTATTGTTCTCCACACCTTCCACCTCATGGTATATTTCTGTATCTTTCTTTGCACAGGATGCTGCTCCTCCCACCACCACATCTGAAATGCAATCTCCTCTATCTTCCAGCATTTCTGGCTTTTTCAAGGATCAGCTCAGGAACTATCTTCCACTGAAATCTGTTCTGATCTCTTACCCCTAATTGGAAGCATATTCCTTCCCTAAACTACCACATGACTGTTGTGTTCTATCTTTAATTCATACTTAAATATGATCATATTGACAGCCTCACCTGAGTATGAGATCCTTGAAGGCAGGAATTGTGTTACTTTTGTCTGTGTTCCCAGTTTCTAACACATAACAAACACTTATTAATGCTGATTCATAGAAGAAAATGGCATCCTTATTCATGCCCTGACTGGGTTCAGTAACAGTAGAAAGAGCACTAGGTTTAGTGTCGGAGATTGGACTAAAAAGTCTCAATTCAGTCATACAAAGCAGTATCATTTTAGGCAAATCATTTACTCAATCCTATGAGCCTCAATTTCCTTATTTATAAAATGGGGAGATTGGACTAAATGATCTAAAAGGTCTAGACCAGATTCTGCTTTTGTAATTGTAATGCTCAGGGAGAAACTGAGGCAGTATCACACAGTGGAAATTAGGTAATGCTTTATTGATGTTAATTGAGAGTTCAGAATCCATAGCTATGGATCAGGACTGGTGGGACTCATGTCTCAAAGCACGCAGTCCAGGCCAGAGATTTTAGGCTGACAGCATGTTAGCTGACTGAATACAAAGTACTCAGTACTCCATTGCTGGAAAACACTAGTTTTATAATCTTCCTAGCCCAGGGGGAAACAAAAAACTCATGGGAACAGCTGAGCACATCTGGTGTCCAAAGAAACCATAAATTCAATTCTGACAGGTAGGGAGTAAGGGATGCCTTGGCAAAGAAGACTACAGATAAGGGGGTGGGGGCTTCTGGAGAAGCTGAGTAAGTCTGGGTCCTTTAGATAAGAGGTAGGTGAAGGCTGACCATCTGGATGTTTCATGATTACTTCGGAATGTGAGTCCAATTATTTCTGAAGGTCAGGAAGTGGGGAATTCTATTCTGTGACAGAGCAATTAAGGGAAACAAACAGCAACTGAGGGAAACTGAGACAGGCACAACAGTAATGTGATTTATCTAATGTGAATGTTGAGTCAAACTCTTTAGAGTGATTATGGTTCTCATTGAGTTGACTAACATGTTCTGGGAAAAGGAGGATAGTTCTATTTCTTTACTGTTCTTTGCCCTGTCCCTCCACTTCACAAAAACCCAGAAGAAGCATTTGGAGAATCTTGTGATCCATAAAATATCACTCTTTGATAAGTACTTTGCATTGACAATGCTCTAGGGTAGCAAACTACTTTGATCAACATGAAATATCATTCATTTAATGCCAATAATCAAGTTTGTCCAATAAAATTATATCTCAAGAAGTAAATTATTTTCAATGTATACTTTAATGTAAAATAATTTATTAGAGGAGACCCTTTAAGGTAACTAAATTTAAAAAAATGATCATTCCCCAAACAACAAATAATCTGATTGATAAATTTACATAAGTATAAATGTATGATTCATTCCTCCATTGACAAATAATCAAAGAATAGGAAAAGGCAGTTTTGGGAGAAGAAATGAAACCTACACATCATCATATGAAAAATCCTTTTAAGTCATTTTTTGACTAGAGAAATTCAAATTAAAACATGTTTGAGGAGCTAGCTCATCTATCAGATGGATTAAAATGAGAAAATAGAGAAATAGCAAACACTGGAAAGTCTGTGGAAAGATTTGGTACTATAATACTCTGTTGGTGGAATTGTGAAATGATTTAATCTTTTTGGAGAGTAATTTGGAATTAGGCCTAAGAGATTCAATATTATGGTATTATATAATAATTGTTAGCTGTGATTCACTTTTTCTCCTATTTTCTGTAAAGTCAGTCTCCTTTTCAGGTCAGAATCTGAATGGTATGGCTAACTGATGAGATTGCTCTTTAGCCCTCAAGAAATAGGTCAGTCATTAGTCCCACCCAAGTGGGAGACCTAATTTTGTTTAGAGTATAAACAGAATCTAGTCTGGGCAAGCCCTTAATCTGAGGAAAGGACCTGAACTCTTTTTTCTTCATTAGAGTTTAGAGTTACCTAGCTCATGAAGGAGAAAACCATCCAGAGAGTTCTGATGTAGATGGCTTCCCCTTGCCCAAATACTTTGAAGGTGCAGAATCTCATGATCAAGCCCACCAATCAGGGCTGATTGTCACCTGTCAGGAAAGCTCCATTTCAGAAGAGATTTAAGGCATTTCAGGGCCTACTTTATGATCTTTGATGACTGAAAAAAACCGCTAACATTCAATGTATTGATTGATGGCTATCCTAATAAGTACATTGATTATTAATTTGGCAGAAACTCTGTCTCCCCAAGTTTTTATTCATCACATATTCAGAGTTGTAAAACTATATACCCTTTGGCCCAGCAATACAACTATTAGATCTGTTCCCAAGGTGATCAGAGAAAAAGGAAAATGACTTATATGTTCAAAATTATGTTTGGCAGTTATTTTTGTGATGGCAAAGATTGGAAACTAAAGAGATGCCCATCAATTGTAGTCTATGATTGGGATAAAATATTACTATGATGTAGGAAATGGCGAGCTATTTGGCTTTAGAAAAATGTGAAAAGACCTAGCTGAATAGATCTGATGGTCAATGGAAACTGTTATCTGTTTAAGGGAGAGGTCAATCAGGAAAATCTTATTCCATTATCAGAGAAAACAGGATTCTCAATAAAGTTATAGGAACAATTGACCTCTGTTCCAAGATATAGTGCTCTGGAGGCATATAAGCAGAAGAGAATGTCATTATTTTAATGAATAGAAGATGAACAAGACAGTTAAATACTCAGGTTCCCTTGCCTTCCCTTTCCTCTATTTTCTTCCCTTTTTCCTCTTCTCTTTCCTGTTTTTCATTTCCTTTATCTTAAATCTCCCTATCATGAGGAATCTCTCTTATAGGAGAACTACTTACCCTGGCCTAGGAAATAATCAGTGAATTCAAAACACGGGGAAGCTATATATTATTTTCTTTGGGCAGAGAGGTCAGGAAGAGAATCCTACCATATCCATAAAATGCCATGAATTGTTTTGAGAAAACACTGAGGAACAATTAAATCAGATGTGGGAATTCAAACTTGCCAAGTCAGCTGATCAGCCAGTGGCAGGTTTAGCATTCATTATTGGCTTCTATCATGAACAACTGATTAGAGGGATTTTTTCCCTTTACTAGCAATCAAGGAATGAGGAATGTACCTTGCGGTTGATACGGTTTCTTCTTTGGAGATTTATTCCCCTTGAATCTTTCATTACAACTTAGACAGTTTACCTCTGATACCATACAAACATATACAAAAAGATCTCTTCCTCATTTGGCAGCAAACAGCAGATGAAAGGAGTTGGAAGGAATATTCACTAAAAGTTCCAAAGTTACCCAACAGCCTCACCACTTCCCCAAAAAAGTTCTAAAGCTGGAAAATTATTTTGTTTTTTATCATTATCAGGGAAGTTAGGCCACAATCTGAAAGATCTATAAATAAATTTAGAAAACTTTTCCCCTAAATCCCCAGATGGTCCCCATCTGCCCCCCCCAAAATCCTCAGCACTGATTTCACCTATATTCTGTATCTATTTATAAGTACATATTTCCCCCATTAGAATATAAGTTAATGAAGGCAGATCCTATTGTGGGTCCATTGGGAAATAACATTAGGGAACCAAAAGTGATTTCCCTTTAATTGGTGCTCAGGAAGAATAGAAATCCAACTCCAAGCAATCGAAGGGTAAAGATTCGTCATTGTGACAAAAGATGAGATCTAGGATGTTAGAACAGAGAACACCCATTTCTTACCACTTTCTCCCACCTTTGTCATACATTTGTGACATCATCTCCTTCAACACTACCTTAAATATGCTTTGAAACTTGATTTTGTCATCATTAAAATGTCAATTCAGGCCACACAGGAGTGATTTTCCTGGGAGGCCTCCTATGAGGGATGCCACTGAAGCAAAGTCTCCATTGTTGTGCAGTTCTACTTCATAATCTTGATTTATTTAAATCATTTTTGATTGATTTCTTAAAAATATCCCACTCTCACTTCAACGGACAAGAATTTGTTTTTAAGTACTATCTATACATGAAGCATAATTCCAGGCATTAGAGTACATGAACAAAAATAAAATAATATTTCCCTTCAAGGAGCTAATATTATATTGGAGGATGCAATATGGACTAGATCTTTGATTTCCTTGATATAGGGAAATTCCAGCTGAGGAAATTCCCTCTGCCAATGCAGATTGCTACTTTCTTTACAAGTCACAGTCTTTGAGATTTTCCTAGAACACAGTTATTAAGTATTTATTCACAGTCACTTTGTGCAGCTGATATGTGTAAGAATCAGGATCTGAACACAGATCATCTCAGATTTGTTCTCTATCCACTGGGCTATATTACATACCTATACATAATGTGTGTGTGTGTGTGTGTGTGTGTGTGTGTGTGTGTGTAACTCAAAACATGTACTCTAAAAGATGATTCTTATAGGCAAAGATATTAGCAGCTGGAGGGACCAGGATTTATCAGAATCCTATATCTTATACCAACATTGTGAGAACCATCTTTTATATTAAAGAAAAAATATTTCAATCACCCCAAACTTGCCAAATTGTGGCAAATTTAATTCTCCATTATCTACAATCCATCTCCTCTTTAGTGAGAGAAGACAAACGAGTTTTTCATCATGAGATCACAATTAGATATTATATGTAATCCGAATTCTGTTGTCTTTGAGTTTCAATTCTTTCTGAATGCTGATGGGAATCCCATGTTTTAATAAATTCCATGGCTTATAAAATAACTTCTCCAATATGTGGAATTAATGGCATACTGATATGCATTTTATATTAATTTCTATTTATAAAAAAGGATGGTGTGATTACATGCCCTGGTGTTGAGAGCAAAAAAGCTCAAAGTCCTGCTGTAGGAATTTATTGAATTGATTACACAGGATTGAAAACCTCTTCAGTCAAAGATTTCCTTCCCTTTCCCCCTCCCCCAAGTTCTAAATGTAGATATTTAGGAGCAAAATTCAACAAAGAAGAGAGAATAAAAGAAAAAGCAAGGGAAGAAAATATATCAAAATGCCCAGTACTGGGATTAAACTATAGTATGTTTAATCATCTTTCAGGGTTTTTTTTCCTTTTTCCTATAATAATGTAATTAAGCTTTTCTTTCAATGAGGATGTTGCCTAAGATAATCCTGAGCACCATAGGAAGGATATTGAAATGTCTATTCAGTCTTTACAAGGTCTGTCAAGATTCTAGTCAGTAAGGACTACTTTGTTTTCTGTGAAATTTTCACTCCAGAATTGTGACAAAGTTAAACGTCATTCTAATTAATAGGCAAGCCTTCTTATTTCCAGCATTAGGATTCAAAAAAACACAGATACATTGACTATGAATGCCAAAGTCAGATTTAAAAAAAATTATATATCCTGGTCATTATATATTTAAGTCTAATGGGAATTTGTAAATGATAGATATAACACCTGCACTTTTTTGTACAACTCTATACTTTAATTTAGAAATGTGCCATTTTTCCTACATGACAAAACCATATTGAAATTGATTATAATCATCATCATCATTATAATTTTTGAAACAGGTAAAAGGCTAATAAATCAGATGGGATAATAGAAATAAATATTAAAACAGTCGTTTTCTTGGCATCTTTCATCCAAGAGAACAAAGATAGTTGGCTCAAGAAGAATTCTATTATGTCTCAGTTGAGTTTTGTATAGTTAAGTCAAACCATAAAATGAAAACAATATTGTTTTCTTTGTCTTTGTCTTTGTCTCTCTGTGTGTCTCTATCTCTTTGTCTCTTTTTCTGTTTCTTTATCTCTCTCCCTTCTTTCTTCCCCCTTTCTCTGTCTTTCTTTGTCTCCCTCTTCCTCCTTCTTTCCTTTTCTGTAGGTCTCTGCTTTTCTGTTTCTCTGTCTTTTCCCCTCTTTTCCTTCCCACCTTTCTCTGTCTCTTTTCCCTTCTTATTTTCTCTTCTCTGTTTCTCTTCTCTTCCTCTTTCCTCTCCAGTCTGCTCTGTGAAACAAACAATGGAACTGCTGAATCATCTTGAAACATGACAGGGAAAAGGGGGTCCTCTTAACCATCTGCAGATGCTGCAATTAAAAATGTGTACTGGCTGCTTAGGCATGATAACCAGGAAAATTAATGAGAGCTCGTAAGGGTGGGAAAGTGTTCAGGGATTGGATAGTATTCCTGTGTAAAAAGGGGACATTGGGCACTCAGATCTCTTCATTAGCAGCCATTTCAGCAAAAGAGTCCTTTCTTAGAGCTTTGGCATAAAATGGCACCATTTCTAATGGGTTCTTATTTAAATATGCAGCTAGTACCATCAGTGTATTTGTTGTTGATAGAATTGTAATGAAAACATTAAAAGCAATCAAGCATTTTATGAGCAAAGTTGAGTGGTTCTATAAAAGAGCACCTAAAAGCTCATCATCTGATGTTTGACAGCAAAAACCCATGCACAATATAATTACTAAGGAAAAAAAATAGATCCTTTTAAAAGAAACCTTCATTTGGAAGGGAAAGCATTATTTTTGCCTCAACTCCAAGTAATGATGTTTTTCTTCAACTGTGTATTACTACATCTTTCCAAAACATTCTGCTAATAAGTGGCAGTAATTTTTTCCCCCAAACTAAATACTATCAAGATAACAAGTTCGATATTTGGATCTTGTGGATGATTTTTGAAAGGAGTTTAAGCATAATTTGTTATCATTTGTATTTATCTTTTAAAGAGAAAAAGTAGAGGGGCAGAAGAATAGTTTGCAGATAACAGGATAAAACAGAAGTGAAAGATAAATAGAAGTCAATCAATCTTTTTTAGTTTTTACTAAGTTTTTTTGTTTTACTAAGTTTACTAAGTATCTATTTTGTGCCAGACACTGCTAAACACTGAGGAAACAAGAAAAGAAAAGGCAATTCCTGCCTTCGTAACAAGTATCCTGGCACTTTTAATAACCTGGAAATTGCCTGTCCCTTGTGTTTTTCCTACATATCTGAAAACATGTCCTGATAACTGGATTTCCTGAATTAAGTTGAAGACAGAGGAGAGATTGTTCAGGGCACTGCAGTGATAAATAGCATATCACTATAGTGTCCTCAGAAATAGTTTATAGGGTATGAGTTCCCA
Organism: Myrmecobius fasciatus; assembly: GCA_023553655.1. Classification (NCBI taxonomy): domain Eukaryota; kingdom Metazoa; phylum Chordata; class Mammalia; order Dasyuromorphia; family Myrmecobiidae; genus Myrmecobius; species Myrmecobius fasciatus. Next base: position 13,802 of record JAJPUD010006135.1, on the reverse strand, counting down.
CGTAGTGCATTACTTATGAGTGAAAATATTGTGTCAACTTATGAAAAATGGAGGTTAGATAGACCATTAAGATAGCTCCAGGTACCATTTGAAGAAACTGCTAAAAGTGTGTCTATCCAGGGCAGTCTAATTTTTATGAGAGTAGGAGTAGACAACCGTAAGTTTGTAATAATAGGTTTTAGAGTTCTAACATCTTGTTGAAAGCATTCAAGAAGGATAAATATTAGAAATTGCGTATAGCATCAGAAACTGAGGAAATAGTCTGTATCATTGATTACAGTTTAGTGTGACATGAAAAATCTGTGAGACGTAATTTCTGGGTAATTGAAAAGGGAATTTCTGAGTGTAGAAATCAATTGTTTGGTTAACAATCAATGAGTGGTTGGATATATTAATGAGGAGATAAGCAACAAATGTTCAGCTGCTCCTGCAGAGAACATGGTCTAATCATGAAACTCAGCTGCCTTCAGCAATCATGGGCAGAAGAAGCCATTTCTACTCAGATCTAGTTGGTTGGTTTTTCCCCTTTATAAACTGAATACTAATGGAAGGTTCAAGGGTTAGACAGCTGCTTTTTTCCTGAGAGCAAAACCTTTTTTTAGACTGGATTCTGTTTGTAAGGTCTCCTAATTGGGTGGATTCCTTCCCATGATCAAAAGGATGATCCCCAAGGATTTGAGCAATCTTATCTGTCAGCAATGTTCTTCAGAGATTGTCTAAATAACCTATAGAGACTGCTTCCTGAATAGGAAAGAGGGAAAATCTTAACAATAATTGGTTATTAATATTAGAGAGAAATAGTCATTTTTCTCATTAGAAATTGCAAACCTTGAAATGAGATAATTGTTAATAGTTATTTCTATTTCCCTTATGAAATTATATGGGAAAGAACTTTGAAATATAACTCTGAATTATCAGCTGAGTATTTAATGATGGAGGATCCACACTGTGCATTTGCATGTGCACAGACACACACAGAGAAACATTAACTAAGTTAAACTAGAAAATTAACTAATGCAAAGTAGTGAAATCTTTCACCAAATATACACCAGGATTTGAAATACTGTTTTGAATACTATGAGGCATAGGAACATAATGTTTGTCAAAATGGCAAACATCAAAGATCATCTAGTTGAACTCTCTTACTCTATGGGCCCAAAACTGGGCCCAGGAAGGTGAAATCATTTGCCTATGGCCATGGAACTGGTAATTGATAGCATTGATATTTAAACCCAAGTCTTCTGGCTTCAGAGTCAATGCCTTTTCCTCTGTACTGGGCTTATTTCAATTATATATGGACATGAATCAAGGGCTTACTTTGAGCTCCAGTCAGATTGTGGCTTTTTTTGAGAGATCTCATTAAGCCTACATATAGGCTGGAGTAAGCAGTAAGGCATAAAGGGCTAGGGATAAATGGAGACTACAAAGAAAGATAAAGGGAAAAGAGGAGGATCTTCACATAATCAGCAACATGCTCTTTTGAAACCACTGTGATTTAACTTCCTCATCTGTAAAAAGAGAGGCTGAACTTAGTGGCTTCTAAATCCCTTTCAAGTTCTAAATCTACAATCCTATGATTTGTGTTAGGCTCTCTGGAATTATATTAAAATTATAGATATTCCCTCCATATTTCTGAGACTTCTTTAGCCGTAGCAGCAGTAAATTTAATAACGATGAATAATGGACCAAGATAGAAATTAGGTAATTGAATTAAAGGTAGGAGAAGTATCAAATTTTAAGTTTATCCTTTGAGAGTTCAATCTCCTTAACCATACACCATGACTTTAGTGTGATTGGTGGTTATAGATGAATGGAAAATGTTGAACTAAACAAATTTTTCTTTTTAGAATTATTTCTCCTTCCGTGAGTGTATATGTCACAAACATTTTAAGTCCAGGTACTTACTATTTTCCTGTTGTCAACACAATTATTTTATCAGTTTGATTTTAGTGGGTGATATCCCAAGGTTCAAATGTATACTTTCTTTCTTTATCTTTGATCCAAAATGCAATTCCTTTCTTGTAATGACACCTTGGTAGCCATTAGCAGAAAGTAGAAAAAAAGTAACAAAAATACATTATTTGTTCCATATGTTAAAACAAAATAAATAAAAATATTAAAACATTATTTTTAAAAAAGAAAACAGATCTGTGAAAATGATACATAATAAAGTATCACTCACAGGTAAGTGAGCATATATGTGGTTAAAAGTTTTTAAGTAGATCTCTTGTTTTTCATCTTGCTCAAATCCCTTGATCTCAGTAACTTTCATTTGATCCACTTTGGTATGAGGAATGTCCAAATCAACCACGATCTTATATCTAGTGCTTAATTGGTATCCTTTCCAGAGACAGAAACTTTAAAAAATATATATCTCATCCTCTGTCCACCCAAACCCATCACTCAAAAAATGGCAGGCATTATAAATTAGAGGAGTAAACAGTGGTAGAAAAACATATTGCTTCCTACTTGAGGCAAGCCATATGTTAAGTAATGTTGTTCTTCCCTCTAATATGCAGAAACTGGCTGGAACCATATTCTTGCCATTTCCCAACAGCAGCCAGAGAAAGAAAGGAGCATACAAAGAAAAACTAGTTCTGTGGTCTACCATGATGGGCACCACGCTTAATGGAAAGAAGGTTGAAACCCATTTGTAGCTGGTCTGACTTTCCTGGAGGCAACTAAGGGCAGAGGCACTTTGTAGTGAAACCTAAATCCTGATATGCCCCCCCCAAAACAACCCCAAAACCAAAAACACTGGAATAGTAAAGTCCAGAGAAAGCCTAGACTAGGAAGCCATTTCACTTCTTCTATTTTCTGTTCTGTAATAAAAGGGAAGTAAATTAATAAACTGTAGAAACATTTAAACAACTACAAAAAGTTAATAAAGTTACTTTTTAAAGTAACTATGAATGGTAGATAGAGGGAGAGAAACCCAGTCCAGAAGGATTTACAGGAGAATTCTATAAAACAGTAAAGGAATAATTACTATCTACATTATACAAACTATAAAAATTTGAGAAAGTGCTCCCCCAAACTCATTTTATGCAAGACAACTATAAACCTATTACCTAAATCAAAGACTAAGCAATGAAAGTGAACTATATACCAATGTTATAAAAGGATTCAGTTTCAAAATATTAATTACATCCTGGTAAAATATTATTGTAATTTATTGCCCTCCAAAATCACTCAGTATGATGAATTTAGATTGATAACAAGGATGCAAGAATGGTTCAACATAAAAAAATTACAGTAAGTAATATTTTTTAAAAAAAAAATCTAAAGCCACATTATTATTTCAATAGATTAAAAAGAAGCTTTTAAAATACAATGAATATTTACATAAAAGGAAGTGAAAACCTACAACATATGGCATCAAGGGGCCTGTTTGTAGCATTATGAAAATTTACTTGTTTAGAACCAAAAGCTAGGATTAAATGTCAGTGGAAAATACTACAAACTTTCTCAATAAATAAAAGAATAATGCAAATATGCCCCAATCACTATCTGGCATTGTACAGCAAATGCTATAAAACATTAGTAATATAGTTTTAGAAATATACTGAGAAAAAATATTAAGAGAAAGAAATAGGCAAAAAGCAAAAGAAATTACTTCTTTTCCCTGATATGATGGTTTATTTCTAAAATACCAGGAAATCACTAAAGAAATTGGCACAATTAATACCTTCAGTAGTGCTGCATGCTACAAAATAATTTTTTAAAAAAGCATATCTATACAAAATTTAAGATGCATCCATTAAAAAGGAAATCACATTTAAAATACCTAGAAAATTCATAAAATATGAGACATAACACTATTAAAATATGCCAATATATGTATAAAGTTGCAAAAACCCCATGAAAGAAAAAAAGAAAATTTTAAATAAAAGTAGAAATATTCAGTGATCATATCAGAGCCATATATAATACAACAATACTATCAAAATTAATTTGGTAACTTTATTGTTAAGCACAAAATTTATTGTTAAGAGTAACACAAAATAATAATCAATTTGGAGCAACATGGAGCTAGAAACCAAAGCAAAAATAGAGTAAAGACAGTAGTAAAGGGAGTAAGACCTCAAAATATATCATAAAGTAGAAATCATCAAAGCTTTTATGTATTAAAAAAGATGAATAACAAGATAATAGAACTTACTAGACAAGAGAAATCAGAAATTATTAGATTTAATTACCCTATGTTCAATAAACCTGATAAACATGTTATACATGAAAGGATTCCTTTTTTTTGACAAGAATTTCTGTAGTGGACTTCCTGCCATCTAGGGGAGGGGAGGGGACTGGGGGTAAAATTTGTAATGGAAAGCTTTGTAAAGATCAATGCTGGGGAACTACCCATACATATGTTATACAAATAAAAAGCTTTAATAAAAAAAAAAATAATTTCTGAGAGAACTGGAAAGCAGTCCAGCAGAAATTAGGCTGAAACTAATAGCTTACACCATTTACCAAACTATAATTAAGTGGATTTGTGACCTGAATATTAAAGATCATGTCATGAAAAAAAATTAGAAGAGAAAACCATATGCCTTTAATCTCTATGTACAATGTGTGGCAAGGTGAAAAATGAAATGACTGAGGAAAACTAAGGTCTGCTCTTTTGAGCAGTTTGCTAAGCAATGCATGCCAACTGCCCTCCAAAAGCAGGAATAGACCTCACTTAATTGTAGTCCCAGAATACAGAAGGAAACAGAATTTTATGCACTAAAAAGTTTATTAAGTCCAGTTAGCTAAAAGGAAACAATACAACATTAAATAATCTGGTTTCAAATTGAAGAAAAGATTAGGGAGTTTCCAAGCTGAGAGAGGGAGAATGAACATGTACAATTTCCTGAATTAGAAAAGGGGACCTACTGCCCAATTATCAACCAACAGAGCATGAAAAAAAACTGATGGATCAGTTTATGAGGCCATTTTTCAGATAAGATATGGATTACTTGAAATGCATCATTGTGAGAAAACTCTGCATTAATCTTTGGTTCTGACTAGCACAATCTAGGTCTTTAGTGTCTTTAAGGAACAAGGAAAGGTGATCCAGTTTTCTACCTATGTGGCAATTGAATCAAACAATTCAATAAGGTTTGCTTGCAATTTCCCAAATTCAATTAAGATGTCTCATAAGACAGAATTTGAACTAGTACCATAATTGAATAGAAAGGGAACTGAGATAGGGCGAGAACTGCGTTATAAGACGAAGTCAGTTTGGTTTACTCAGATCCCACAATTAACCATTTGGCTGTTGTGATTATTGATAGCTTTGATTTCTTCTTCTGAAAACTGCCTGCTCATATCCTTTGACCATTTTATCAACTGAGGAATGACTACTATTTTATAAATTTGACTCAGTAATATTTTTTTCATTACCTTATTTGTTTTTTCTCCTTTAAACTTATTTTAAATAAGAGATGACTACCTAGGAGGGGTTGAGGAGAGGAGTATGACAGAAAAAAAATAAATGATTAAGAAATAAAAATATCAGTCACAATTAAGAAATTAAATCATACCACCTCTGAAATCTTATCTTGCCTCCACCAAATTGGAAAAGATAAAAAAGGTGGAAATAATGGATATTGGAGGAGTTATAGAAAGACAGGCATACTAGATCACTGTTGATGAAGCAATAAATTACTCTAACCCATTATGGAAATTTCTTTGAAATTATGCTAATGGTGAATACAATATATATAACCTTTGATCTAGTGATCTCAATTCCAGGCTTTTACTTCAAGAAGATCAAGGACAGAAAGATCTCACATCCCCCAAAATATTCACAGCAGCAATTTTTATCATAACAGAGAACTAGAAATAAAGTAGATGTCCAGTGATTGAGGAATGATTCAATAAATTCTGTTACATAACTACAATGTAATAGGAAATGACAAATGTAAAAAATAAAAAGATCCATTGGAAGATAAATGAATTGATATAAAGGGAAAGATGGAAAACCATAAAACCAATATATACTATGATGACAATGATACAAATGGATTAAAGAAAGAAATAAAGTTGAATGATGTATAATCATAATCATCAAACTTGGTCACAAAGAATAGGTGGGAAATATACTTTGCCTCTTTCTTTGTAGAACTGTGACATTTTGAGTTTGAAAGACTGAAAATAATACTAGACTTGGTTGATATATTGGTTAGGTTTTTTCCTAACTTGCTTTTTTCCCCTTTGTTTGCAAGGGATGTCTCTCTGAAGATAGGAGGAGATATATTTGGAAAAGAAGGTAAAGTATAGGTAATAAATATTAACAAAAGCTAAAAAAAGAGAAATGGATGTGATGTAAAACCAAAATCAGTAAAAAAATAAGTATTTAAAAATGCATCATCCATTGATAGATTTGTACTTTCAAAGAGGATGTTTATCAACATAAATGAATGGTTCTCTAACAATGAAAATTCCAGGCACTGCAGCAGGCTGACAATAGGGATTAATTTTGGACAAAAGAGAACACTAATTTCACTAAGTGATTTCACTAGTACACATAGCATAATGGCCAAATTTACTAATGGTTCCTGTTAATGCCTCTAGAATGATTAGAAGCCTAGCAATCTACCAAGAAGTAAAAAGATCCAGTAGAGGATGCAGCACAACTGGAGATTTCAGAGCACTTCTTGATAATTTACAGAGTTAAAAACATTGGTTTGGCTAGCCAGCACCACTCTTTCTCTAGACTAGAACAAGTTTTATAAGATCAATAGTTTGCTATTGGAGCTTGTTTTCCTTCGAAGTATGGCAATACAATTGTTCATTCTAGCCACCAAGTCTCTCTGACCTAGATCTACCAGCCCACTCCATGTGACCAGTGGCAAGCATTTATGAATTATTTTGTTGTACTTAGAAGGGCTTCCTCTAGTCAAAATTGTCGAGACTTTTTAGAAGACAAGGCTTGATGAATAAAAGAGATATGGTTAAATTGTAAACTGAGTTCTGACTAAAAAGGGAAAGTAATGTATAGCCAGGAACTTGAAACTGCCACATTTTTTTACTCAATTCTGGTGATCATCCTTTTTTTTTCACTTGATGATCTTTGGCACTTTACCTCATTGGTCTCCTCCCCTCCTTAGACTTTGGACTGGCACTGGGATCTTAACCTATATCTTGATGTTTCTGTTTAGTATTTAGAGTGCCCAACTAACCCTTCTAGTAGAATTTAGAAGCTGGGAGGAACCTCAGAGGTATTCTTTTGAGTTTAGTTCTAAATTTACTAATGGAAAATAGAAAAAACTATGCTTGGAAAGTTAAGAAACTTGTCCATAGCTACTTAGATAGTGTCAGACTTTGGATGCTGAATTTACATTCAGCACACTCTCTAAGGCAGGACTGGGACCTCTTTTCCTTTTAAGAACAAAGAACCCTCCCTCCATTAAGCACTTTCCTCAGGATTTCTGCTTTTTGGAACTTTACCTGAGAAATATAAGTCAAAGATCAGTCTTAGGAGTTGGATGACCTTAAGATATCTCCTTAAGTTAAGAGATGCTTGAGTTCTGTAATGCTTTGTGGCAGTCCCAGTGATATGAGTGTATATTTGGTATGAGATAGTTGAGATTTAACATGAGTCTATTTTTCATTTCACACAGACCTATTATCTACACCACTGACAAGTGAAAAGCTCTAGCATATGACTCATTTATTTCTGAAAACATTTCTTCATTGTACACAGATGGTGTTTGTGGAGTCTATTAAAGGCGGTGACCTGTTGAGGGAATAGACATCCACAGTGTCATCAACGGCTATCTCACCTGTGGGGGAAAGCTAGAAAATGCTTATATTTATTTCTCCTAGAATCAAAGCCAAATTAAAAGCCATTTACTGTCCTTTTCTCCATCCTGACATTTATTTCTTGTTCTTTCCTTGTACTATCTTTGTATAACTGTTGTCATAGTAACAAGTTATGTCTTTGCTTAGGAGAAATACAATTTGGGCAGGACAGTATTACTGGTATCTCACCACTAGTGTGACAATATCTCACATTCTTTTTATAAACCAAGAAAGATTAAGTATTGGTTCCTTCCCTGAGCTTCAGAATACCTGAAATCAATTTAAATCAGATAAGTTCATTTCATTTCTCTCTGTCAAAGATCTCTAAGAATCTCATGTTTTCCCTGAAAACTTTGCTAGGGAAATACTAGCTAAAGTAAGCATCTAATTTCCTAAAATCTAGAAATATTTAAGTGTTAATCTACCATGATGTAAAGCAGACAAAGTCATCATAAATATTTATATTTCTTAATCACTAGTGGGGATTTAGAGGTAGAATTACGTGGTGCCATAATTCATATAGTGCCAGCCTTGAGTCAGGAAGATTAAGTTTCTTGAGTTCAAATCTGGCCTCAGACAATTACTGATTGTATAATCTTGGGAAGTCACCTAGTCCAGTTTGCCTCAATTTCTTCATCTGCAAAATGAACGGGAGAAGAAAATGGCGAATTACTTCAATATCTTTGCCAAGAAAATCCAAAAGGGCATCGTGAAAAGTTTGGCATGACTAAACAACTAAACACTAACAAAAGCAATAAAATGGAGATTTATTTAGCTTTGATTTTAAAAACACATGTGTATCTGTCCTTCAGTTTACATGACATAATACAAATGATTAGATTCAGATTAGATTCTTATTTATAAAGCCCAATGCTAGATGTTTGATAAGGGTAAGATAAATAAGATAAGTCTCTTGTCTTCAAGAAACTTATTATTGAGTAGTATTTGTTTGGGAAAAGTACTTAACTTTTTTTGGGGGAAGATAATTATTTTTCAAATATTTTTACAATTGTCTCATGAAAAAATATGAGCCTTTTACTGGATGAGTCCATCAGAAAGAACTAGGACCACTGGACAGAAATGATGGGGAAGATGAAATCAATGACTATAAAGTACAGCTTTTTAATAATTCAAACTGTCCCAAAATGGACAGCCTCTGAGATTGAAATGCAGCCAAGTATAGATCAAATTTTCTGCTGCTTTGGCCTAACAATTAATACTAAGAAAATAGGTTCTCCACCAGCCAGAACCACACCATCCATACATGGAACCATCATTCATAGCAAAGAGAGAGAATTTTTAAATAATATTTTGTTTTTATCCAATTACATAAAAATTTTTGACATTTAGATTTATTTTAAGCTTTGAGTTCTAAATTCTATTTATCTTTCCCTCCCTTGTCTATACGTTACCATCATTCATAGCAAAGAGAGAGAATTTTTAAATAATATTTTGTTTTTCTCCAATTACATAAAAAATTTTGACATTTGGATTTCTTTTAAACTTTGAGTTCTAAATTCTATCTTTCCCTCCCTCGTCCTTTCTTTAGATGGTAGACAATCTGATATAGTTTACCCATGTGCAATCATGTAAAACATTTCAATATTCATCTTTTTACGCAAGAAAACTTAAACAAATCTGGAAGGGGAAATGGTATGTGGTGATCTACATTCTGATTCCATCTTTTTCAGCTAACATTTTTCATCATAAGTCTTTTGGAATTCTCTTAGATCATTGCATTGCTGAGAAGAGCTAAGTTAATCATAGCTGATTGGTGTACAAGGTTGCTGTTACCATGTACAATGTTCTCTTGGCTCTGCTCACTTCACTCAAAATCAGTTCCAGATTTTTCTGAAATCATCCACTTTATTCTTTCATATAGTACAATAGTATTCTATTACATTCATATATGATAATCTGGTTAGCCATTTCCCAATTGATGGGCATCTCTTCAATTTCCTATTCTTTGCTTCCACAAAAAAGAGCCCCTATAAATATTTGTGTACCCTTTTTTATGATCTCTTTGGGATACAGATATAGTAATGCTATTGCTGGATTAAAGAGGATGCATAATACCATTGCCCTTTGGACATGGTTCCAAATTGCTCTCCAGAATGGTTGGATCAATTCATGAATCTGCCAACAGTGCATTAGTGTTCCCATTTAAAAACATTGGGGAGGGGGGTAGGCAATTGGGTTTAAGTGACTTGTCCAGGGTCATAGAGCCAGTAAGTGTCTGAGGACAGATTTGGACTCTGATCTTTCTGACTTCAGGACCAATGTTGTATCCACTGTATCAACTACCTGCTCCTATGATCGTTTATGACATCATTTTGTGTATTTACTTTGTTCCAATGAACGCTTATTTCTAAGCCAGTTTTGATGATTACCACTTCTGAATATGGTTTGAGATCTGGTATGCCTAGGCCACCTTCCCTCACATTTTTTTTCATTGATTCACTTGATATTTTAAATCTTTTATTCTTCCAGAGAAAATTTGTTATTATTTTTCTAGCTTTATAGGATGATTTTTGATTGCAATGACACTGAATCAGTAGATTAATTTATGTTATTTTAAATTGAACTTCTCTTTCTACTTAAATGGAGAAGTCCTGCACATTATGATTAAGAATGCTGTGGATAAGTTCACTTACCTGGGCATTTTACTTCCTAGGGATATCCACATTGATGATGAGGTTGATGTACAAATTTCTGGAGCTAGCTCAATGTTTGGTAGGCTTTGAAGGAAAGTGTGGGAGAGAAGAGGCATCAGACTGCCAACCAAACTGAAGGTCTCCAGTTCCATTAAGCTGCCTTTGTTGTTGTGTGCTTCTGACATGTAGAGCAGTATAGCAGTGCCATGCCAGGAAGCTGAATCACTTCCATTTGAATTGTTTTAAGAAGATTCTGAAGATCAGTTGGCAAGATAAAGTAGTAGACACTGAGGTCCTTTCTTGAGCTGAATTGCCAAACATTCAAATACTGCAGAGAGCATAACGCTGGTGGGCTGGCCGTATTGTTCAAATGCCAAAATGTTTTTGCCTAAAAGACAATTTTACAGAAAATCACATTAAGCAAGTGCTCCCGTAGAGGTCAAAAGAAACAAAAGAAACAATACAAAGGCACTCTTTCTGAAGAAATTTGGAATCAGTTGAGACATGAAATACGCTGACATGGTACTGCCCAGCATAATGTATCCCCATCCAAACAGGTACCATGTACTCTATGAGCAAAGCAGAACTGTAGGAACTCAGAACTGTGAGAGGTTCAGATTCAAAGACATCTCCACTCCAAATGTTCACACAGACTACTGATGTACTGAAGCCTTCCAAGTCAGTTTTGGTCTATTCAGCCACAGTTAGATACATGGTACCTTGACTCCAACAAAGTGATGCCATTTTGGTCTTCTTCAAGAACGAGTAATAATCAACCAAACAAGTCTTGTTTTCTAGGAAACATTGAAGAATAATCTAGATGTTTACTTTGGGGTTATAATTTTTTTCATTAAAGCTTGTTATTTGCAAAACATGTATGGGCAATTTTTCAACATTGACCACTGCAAAGCTTTCCATTACAAATTTTCCCCCCTAGTCCCCACTTCTCCCCTAGATAGCAAGAAGTCTACTACATGTTAATTACATTAAAATACTTGACAAATGGAATATGTGTATACATATTTTTACAGTTATCATGCTGTGCAAGAAAAGTCAGATCTAGAAAAAAAATCTGAGAAGGGAAACACAATGCAAGCAAACATCAATAGAGAGTATGAAAATATTACGTTGTGGTCCACATTTCACATCCCTCCCTCTGGATTTATATGGCTTTCTTCACTGAACAACTGGAACTGGTTTGAAACATTTCATTGTTGAAGAGAGCCATGTCCATCAGAATTGATCATCATATAGTCTTGTTGCTGTGTATAGTGATCTCCTGGTTCTGCCCATTTCACTCAGCATCAGTTCATACAAGTCCCTCCAGGACTCTCTGAAATCGTCCTGCTGGTCGTTTCTTACAGAACAATAATATTCCATGACATTCATATACCATAATTTATTCAGCCACTCTCCAATTGATGGGCATATACTCAGTTTCCAGTTTCTTGCCACTACAAAAAGGGCTGCCACAAACATTCTTGCACATGTGGGGCCTTTTCCTTCCTTTAAAATCTCTTTGGGATATAGGCCCAGTAGAAACACTGCTGGGTCAAAGAGTATGCAGTTTGATAACTTTTTGAGCATAGCTCCATATTGCTCTCCACAATGGTTGGATCTATTCACAGTTCCACCAACAATGTATTAGTGTCCCAGCTTTCCCACATCCCCTCCAACATTCATCTTTATCGTTTCCTGTCATTTTAGCCAATCTGACAGGTGTGTAGTGGTACCTCAGAGTTGTCTTAATTCACATTTCTCTGATCAATAGTGATTTGGAGCACCTTTTCATATGACTAGAAATGGTTTTAATTTGATCATCTGAAAACTGTCTGTTCATATCCTTTGACCATTTGTTGATTGGAGAGTGGCTTGAATTCTTATAAATATGAGCCAATTCTCTATATATTTTAGAAATGAGGCCTTTATCAGAATCCTTAAATGTAAAGATGATTTCCCAATTTGATGCTTTCCTCCTAATCTTGTCTGCATTAGTTTTGTTTGTACAAAACCTTTTTAATTTAATATAATCAAAATTATTTATCTGGTGTTCAGTTAAGAGTTCCAGATCTTCTTTGGACATAAATTTATTCCATCTCCACAGATCTGAGAGGTAAACTATCCTATGTTCCTTTAATTTGCTTATAATATCACTCTTTACATCTAAATCATGAACCCATTTAGATCTTATCTTGGTATGTGGTGTTAGGTGTGGATCAAGCCCTAATTTCTTCCATACTAGTTTCCAATTTTCCCAGCAGTTTTTGTCAAATAGTGAGCATTTATCCCCAAAGCTGGGTCTTTAGGTTTATCAAACACTAGACTGTGTTTGATGCCAATTAACCACAGTTTGGGGGAGCAAAAGGCCTAGACTCTGCTTTCCATTGTTGTAATGAATTAATTGAATACTATAATAAGTTTTGGACATAGATCGAAATACATTTCCCTTCTAGAGAGAAACAAATCCCAAAAGACAATTCCATAAGACTAGATGTTTGCATTGGTCTCTGGAGTGAAAATATGTGGTTCACACTAAGGTGTTAGGATATTTACTTTCTAGCAGCCCAAAGTCAGGCTGCAATATTATGAATTTGACAACTTATATAATGCTAAAGAAGTGAAATTTTATTACCTAATCTATGGGATATCATGAATCTTTAGATGCTTTCCCCCCAATTTGTTTACAATAACAATTATGTCTGTTGAAATACTCACATGCATTTTGGCCTTGTGAGGTTAAAACACATCTGAGAACTCTTTAAAAAGAAAACCACTCAGACATGTGGAGACTGAAACATAAATTCTATTATTAAAACTAATTTTGACCTTTTTAAAAAAAGTATTTGTAACCAAGATAAGATCCAAATGGGTTCATGATCTAGATATAAAGAGTGATATTGTAAGCAAATTAGAGGAACATAGGATAGTTTACCTCTCAGATCTGTGGAGATGGAATAAATTTATGTCCAAAGAAGATCTGGAACTCTTAATTGAACACCAGATAGATAATTTTTGATTATATTAAGTTACCAAGTTTCTGTACAAACAAAACTAATGCAGACAAGATTAGGAGGGAAGCATCAAATTGGGAAATCATCTTTACATTTAAGGGCTCTGATAAAGGCCTCATTTCTAAAATATATAGAGAATTATCTCATATTTATAAGAATTCAAGCCACTCTTCAATAGATAAATGGTCAAAGGATATGAACAGACAATTTTCAGATGATGAAATTAAAACCATTTCTAGATGAAAAGGTGCTCCAAATCACTACTGGTCAGAGAAATGCAAATTAAGACAACTCTGAGGTACCACTACACACCTGTCAGATTGGCTAAAATGACAGGAAAAGATAA